>JALGPY010000078.1:55000-75000 GCA_023055425.1 Linanthus parryae | reverse complement strand
GCCTAAGAGCAGGAGGTAGAAAACCTTCTTTCTTCTTTATTTGCTGTCTATTGCACGCTATCGATGACAAAGGTTTGCGCTACACTATTTATTCTTATGCTTTTCTTTTGGGGATCGGTCGATTGTCATTCATTTTTCATTCCTGAGAAATGCCACTTGAAGGTGATGCCCAAAGGAAAAATTGATCGATAACCGAGCAGTAATACGAGGCAGTCGAAAAGGAAATAGGTCTATTTCCCCTACCGAGACCTTGACCAAACCTCTTTTTACTAAGGGAAAGGGTGCCGAAAAACGAAACTTGTCCATCTTCCCTACCGACGCCTTTCCCTTTTTTGGCATGTTTCGAGCCTTACTAAAAAAAAAAAATGACGAAAAACACAGGGTTTCATCAACTTGATCGTTTGAGATGCTACTTTACTAAGTAAAATGAACTTTTGCAGGAGATACAAAGAATTCTTTTTCGACAGGCTCTTATTAACTAAAATGGGGGTTTAGTACTTTCCTCGGTAGGCGAAACAAAACTTTTTCAAATGTGACACCCTCGTATTAGTGAAAATAAGGTTTAGTACTTTCTCCCATAGGGAGATAGAGATGTTTTTCTTCCACTTCGGCAACTGGCTTGTGACCACCTAGGCAGCCGGAGAAGCTGCCTAGGACACTGCCTTAGCTACATGCGGTTGGGAATTGAATTACGAAAGGTATCTACTTCGCCTTGTTCTTTACCTTGGAATCGCCTTGGTCCGAGGAATGCGGTATAAAACTATGGCTCATTCGCGAGAGATGATTCTGGTGCAATAGAAGACTACGATAAAGTATGGCATGTTGCTTGAGCGGGAGGAAACCTTTGCTTTGAATGATTGAAACACATCTCTTACTGGGTTTTTATTTAATTCTAAGGCAAAGCGATTCCTTTACTTCCGAAAGGTAGAAGGGAAGGGGAATGAATTATAGAACCCGGTACCTATAAATATTGCGCTTGCAAAGAAAGAAAGTAGGTCGATACTCCCTATAGGGTCAATCAAGTCCAATTCCCTTATCCCGAGGAAAGATATTTTTCTATCTCACCTAGCTATGAAAGTAATGATTTGTTTCAGATCCTACTAAGAAGGCTTATTATGATGCGAGTTGGCCACGCAAGGAATCTCCGCTAAGTAAGCTTCGGACCACCATCTATATCCTTCTCCTCGGTTCAGCAACCTTGATCATAACTCGGGAATCGAATATTATATAAAAAATTTATTGTGCAAGCAAGAAGATTGACCCCGGAATTGAACCTGGTATTCGATTAGAGATCCATCTCGCCAAGCAGGACACTTCTTATTTAGGACTCGGGGTGGAAGTGAAGTGCGAAGCCGCCCAGATCCTTTCTTACAGACACAATCGAACACTTGCCACTACTATAGTCATCACCGAAAGTACTAAATGGTGTGTGAATACACCTACAAATGGAGATAGATTATTGTTTCAATTCCTGTTTTTTCTATGGCTTCCCTTACATATAGGGTAGTGCTATCGCTCCCTTAGCAAAAGGGGTAACGGGTGGACCTGTTACTTCACTCAAGTTTTGTAATTGGATGTAACTGTTTTGCCTCAGAACTCAGGCAATTAGCAAACTTCTTGGATGACAATAGAAAGACGGGTCAACTAGGCTATCTATAGATGGTGGCCCTTCGGCTGGGCAAAGAGAAGCTTTCAGTGGCCGGCTCGAATCGGAACATTTCGCATTCGCGTAAAAAACCTATCCAATCAGCCTTTTCTTTCGAAATGAATGGCTATTCCCATCTAGATGATAGGGGTGCACGGGCTCGTGCCTATCCATTGGCATTTACCTTTCTTTCTTTCATTTATTCTTTGATTGCTTAGAACTAGCAAAGATGAGGAGAATCAGAGGGAGCTTTGTAACGAAGCCATTCTCTTAATAAAGGAGGGGGGGTGGATTGGATCATTCTATTATCATAGGTTGTAATCTTCTCTTTCGGTAGGACGTAATCTGATCTTAGGCCCATTTTAGGATAAGATTGAGCTTCCGAGCAAGCGTAGTTGGATCAAGACCTATCGCTTCTAGGCGCACAACCACAGGTAGCTGGCATCGAATCCAGTTATAGAACTGCCTAGCCGAGGAAACCCAGCCTATGCGCTATCAAAGGAATACGAATACTCAATCTCAGCTCAATCCTTCGAAGGAAAAAGATGTACCAAAAGAAAGGGTTGAAAGACTCCTGGCTAGCTTAGAGGATCCCTTTCTCTAGATGGATTTTCGTTAGAATGCCTTCTTTTCTTCTTCCTCTTGAAAGTTCTCTCTCTTCATTGCATTGATTGATTTCGTTCCCACTGAAAGAGAAAGAGAAGGTCCCCTCTAAAAAAGGTAGAAGGGAAGGGGAATATATCATGGTTTTTGGCTCGCAATAAAGCTAGGGTCCTGATCGAGCAACTAGTAGTCCTATCTATCTACCTCTCCAAACACAATATCTTGAGTACCTATGATGGTGACCACATCTGCTAGCATGTGATGTTTGGACATAAAATCGAGTCCTTGTAAATGGGCAAAGCCGGGTGCTCTTATTTTACAACGGTAGGGACGATTGCTTCCATTACTGACCAGAAAGACACCAAATTCTCCTTTAGGTGCTTCAACTGCGGTATAGGTAGAAGAAGCTGGTACGGAAAAACCTTCTGTATAAAGTTCGAAATGGTGAATTAAGGATTCCATGGATAATTTCATTCGACATCGTGATGGAGGACAAAGCTTACGATCATCGGCTTTGATCATGCCACTAGGCATTTTATTAAGACATTGCACAATGATCCGAACACTTTGTCGCATCTCTTCGATACGAATACAGTAACGATCATAGCAATCTCCTCTGGTACCTACTGGTACATCAAAATCCAATTGGTCATAAACATCGTAAGGTGCTGCTCTTCGCAAATCCCAGCATACCCCTGAACCTCTTAACATTACACCACTGAATCCCCAATCCTTTGCTTGCTGTGCAGTGACAGTACCAATATCCACTAATCTTTGTTTCCAGATACGGTTGCCGGTTAACATTTCTTCTAATTCGTCGATACGAGAAGAAAATTGTTGTGTGAAGGAATCAATATCTCGACATAAGCCAAGAGGCAGATCTTGTGCCACTCCACCTGGTCGTATGAAACTGGCATGCATCCTGGCCCCCGAGACTCTTTCATAGAATTCCAACAATTTCTCCCGCTCCTCAAAAGCCCACAGGAACGGAGTTAATGCTCCCACATCCATAGCATGAGTAGTTAAAGCAAGTAAATGATTTAAAATTCGAGTTATTTCACAGAATAACACTCGTATATATTGAGCTCGTAATGGTACCTCGCAATTCAAAAGTCTCTCTACGGCTAAAGAATAAGCGTGTTCTTGGGCCATCATAGAAACATAGATAGGGTCAACGACGGAACGAAGAACTCACCCTAGATACAGCTTTTTCGTACACGTTCACTTGCATCACATACACAAGTGCTCTCTGAACCGTGCAATAAGGTCACCCATAACACGGCTCTCCCACTTGAGTTACCTTAGCCCCTGGATTAAAAACGAAAAAAAAGATATTCAATAATATTGGAAAAATGGCAGCGTAACGTAACAACTAGTATTGAAAAGGTCGCCTTTGGAATATGAGTAGGGGGACTTGTACCTTCGTGGAGGCAAACCGAAGGAAGAGCAAAGGGAAGGCCGGTAAGGAAGAGGGGAAAAGGGTGCTGTCATCTATCTCGACCAGCGAGGCGTTGGAAATCCAGACCGGCTCAGAGAATAACTTTTCTATTTAGCCCGCCAACAAAGAAGTCATCCTTGGTACAAGCCCTCTCTCACTATCGATCGAAGGAACGAAGTGCTTCGAGCGAAGAGAGAAGGGTGCGTTAGCAGGCTCTCCCTATCGCAATTATTCGAGTGTTTTACTCTCTCGCTATCGCTCGAAGGTACTTCGCTCTCGAACTATCGTTCGAAGGTTTAAATAACCCTTCCCCGCCTCTTACTTTGCCGGGAGGGGAACCTTCCCTTTCTATAACATACTCAGGCGCCCTCCTTTCCAATCAAAAAAATCAATACCAATCAAAGCCCTATCTAAGTAAAGCTTCGTCTGTAATTGGCCCCAGGGGAGTTTAGTTTACTCGACCCATTCCCCAGCCTCCCGTACTGCTCAAGTAAGTGTGCGACTCCGTATGAGGACCTCCTTCCCTTCTGCCCACTCTCCGTTCACACGGAATGCAGAGGAGGAAGGGTGGGCAGCAGGTACCACGAGCCCTCTGTCCCACACATCTATCCAGAAGCGAGTGTAGTTCACCGGTTCCACCGAATGCTCCTATCTCTCGGCAAAGATCATATGAGTGTGCAGTTATGCTTCAGATGCTTCGCCATAGAATAAAGCTGTTCCCGTTCTTTTCCGGTGCACTCGCTTTATATCTCCGACACACAAGGAAGGACGCGGGGGGAAGGAAGCAGCCCTAGCCTCTGTCCGGCCGATCATTCCGCTGGCATCTCGCATTCACGCCCCCGTTTGACTGCCGCTCGGGGATGTAGTTGTAGATACGTTAGTCTTAGTGGGCCGTTGGCTCCACCTGTTATCTCCTTCTACGACATGCTGTTGTCGTCGCCATATTCCATATGTCACTTAGTCATCTCTGCCTCGCTGCGGGCCAGCACCTCCGAAAGAAACGGAGGACTTCATTCAGTAACCCCGCGATCGCCCTCTAAACGATCAAAATAAGGTAAAGCTTGAAGATAAGTTTTGTACTCTATTAATTTCTCAGTCCCTCTATGGAGTAATCCAATATGTGGTTCCGCACGTTCCACCACTTCTCCGTTCATTTCCAATACTAATCGTAAAACACCATGAGCAGCAGGATGTTGAGGTCCGAAATTCAAAGTAAAATTTTTAATTTGCCTCTTCCTAGTCGTCATGGGAAAGAAAGGCAGAAATAAGAAAGATATTATTCCCTAAGAGCTTGTCCAATACCACCAGTACCAGAAATGCATCCCCTTCACCCGCGCGAGATTCTTCTATGCCAGCCGGGAATGTGAATAACGGCTCTGCTATGAAAGAAAGCGGCAGACAGACTTCTCTCTGCTAACTACCTTTTATATAGACTTGAAGCTAGAGATATAATATACTAAGCTATAGTGCTGCTACCAGAGAAGGCTGTTTCATGCTAGGCGTCCCCCGGCACACTTGCTATATCCACTAACACTTCATCCTACCCCTGATATAAAGCCGATCATCAACAAGAAAGCCAGAAAACGATAGCGATCGGCGTGACCGGGGAGTTCATTTCTCCCGCCTCAGCTTCGGGTTTCCTAAAGAGGGCGAGAGCGGAGCCCGCACGCTCTATGCTTTTCCCCTGCTTTCATTCGATTAGCTCCCCATTAAAGGATAGGGTAGGGATTCCTGGGGCATGAGCATATGGTTGATTGCTCTTTCTTTCGATTGAGCGCCGGTACAAGCCCTCTCGAACTACGAAACTACTCGAAGGAGGAAGAAGATTGTAAGGGGGCGTAAGTCCATCGATCAATAGATCGAGGGTAAAAGGGGGCTTGTACCCTCGCGGAATCTCTTCTTTCTTATCTTATTCTAAGCACTATACCACAATCTTCGACCAAAGGAGAAAGATTATGAAAACTGAAAGAAGATTATGTAGCTTAGTTTACGGAATCTTCGATTATTATATATTCTATATCATAATCTTCGACTAATAACTAGGTACTCATCTTCCTTGCCGGTCTTGAGGTCTCGCAAGCTCGCCCCCTTGCTGATCGAGGATGACTTTGACCCTTGAATGGGCGAGGACCTTGCTCGTAGTCCTTCGACTGTGGCATTTGGTTAACGTTTCGAGCCACCTGGAGCGCGAGAAGGAGCTTTCCTTGAGTATTCGTCGACGAACGTAGAGGCCTTTTCTTCTGCTTTTAACATCGATTGGCGCCTTTCGTAAGGTAAGGTGATTCGCCATATTCTACATCTCTCTCGGTATAACTCGAATCGATGGTGTTAGCAACGAAATTTTAAGGATGATATGATAAGAAATGAAATTCGAATGATGATATGATCGAGAATGATGAATTGTAGTGAATCTCCTATATTATATGAAAGGGAAGAGATATGAAAGTATCTTCTACGACCACGACTTTGTTTGCTTTCTTCTTGTTCGGCTTTGGTACAACGAGAAGGAGTTTCGGGCGCTTATCTTTCTTTTTCACCTGGGAGGTTGTTAACTCACTTCGGGGTATACATATTTGTATTATAGTTCGAATATTAATATTCGAAGTGGTCTATTACTTATATTATATTACTAGGTAAGAATACCAGCAGCCACTATGGCCTCGACGTCTTTGATCTTTCTAGTAGTTTATAGCAGCTTGTTTGGCTCTGGGAAGGAGAAGTGGCAGAATATGCTGCACCAGATGGAAGCACTTGACCTACTTTATTGCCCCTAATTTGTATGAATGCTTTCATTGTTATTGATTGGTTATTTCCTTGTTTCGGACCAACATGAAGATAGTTACCAGAAATTCATGTCAACAAAAAGCAATCAAGGTAGGACATTAAGTAAGAAGAGTTTGCTGTTCGCTTCGCCCAATGGAATGCACCATTATGTGACTTGATCTGCTTGGCCGCTCGAGCATACGAGTTGGGAGGCCGGGAGGAGAGACGGCGAGAGACTAAGCTTACGCGCAAGGACTTTAGTAAGGTTGTTCGAGTCATGACAATTGATCACCTGAAATGAAAGATGCAGGAGTGCGAAGTCAACCGGAACGCTCCTTCTGATCATATCCAAGCGGCGCGAATACCTCGAGTAAGAGCTTGTGGAGTCCCAACGCACTAAGAAAATGTGAAGTGGTCGGCGCATCGAATCGCATTCAAGTCACCGGTAGGTGTTCTCAATCGAAACATCACGGATCGGGCTTTAGATATTCTGCCCCCTCGACGGATCCGTCCGCTCAAGAGCGAATGCTCGCGACCCCAGCTTCCAAATTTGGCGCCAAGCAAGAGACTTCGGTTATTTATGCGCTCGACTAAGAGGAGCCTTTGACCTACTCGACTAGTAGGAGAGGAGGAGATTCCACCCTATTCACGATCCACAGCTCCCGATACGCTTCATTGGGAGGAGAGTTGTCTTATGAATCGGTCCATAGTAGCCATTTCATTTGCCAATTTGAATGAAGATGTATGCGCGGAGATTTAGAAGACTTTGATCTGGCTAGAACTAAATCCTAGCATGCCCTTCTACCGGGATATAAGGGATGATGCAGAGGAAACGCGAGAACTAACATCTGGGCCCCTCTCTCCATCACAACTAGCTTTTAGATGCCGGAGCAAACAGAACCGCAAAAGGAAGAAATAAAATTCCATTTCCAGCTCGAACATATAATATAAGCATCTGCTTCTTTAGGATAGGGATCGAGCTTACGTAGACGTAAGTAAGGTCGTTCGAGTCCGGTCGATTAGACACCAGAAGAAAGAGGTGAGACTGCGAATCTAACCGGAAGCCCCATTCCTATATTACACCAACCGCACAAAACCTCGAGTATGGGCTCAGATTCTACTTGGAATACCTCCGAACTGCATAGATGAAATGGTAGTCGAATAGAATCCCTCTGAGTCAATCCAAACCAAGAGAGAAGGAGCTTCTTTCTCAACTGCACTGACCCGCTGTCGCTGTCGTTGTTCCAATCGCGTCTGTATTGATTGGCCTGCGAATTCAGTATGTAGATGGTTGGAAGCTCGACGGCTCCCGATTCCCAGAGCCAGAGTAGTAGGTCGGGTTGGGACCATCGCTCCTATCTTATCTTAGATCTTAGAAGGTTGTTAAAACCTATCTCCTTTTATAGAACTACTCGAGTGAGGAAATGGTTTACCTATTAGGTGAAAGACTGATAGAAGGAAGGGATAATCTAGTAGAAAGTGAAGCCGCTCGAGTCGCATCGCATCGTTATATTAAGGTAATTTCATAGACATCTTGTCGGTGCTCATCTACCATAATTGGGGACATACTCAGGGAGAGTAAAACACGAGAGAGAGAAAGAGCCCTTTCATCCATTGGCCCGGATCGATGCCCGGCATAATTCACCCGAGGCAAGAGCTATTGTATGCATTGGTGGGACTCTGTATATATATTTGTATAATCAGCGAGTAAAGTAAGACCGGTATTCCGGCATAGGTCTTCTACTTTTAGGATCGAGAGGTATTTTCGACCTGAAGACGCATTCGGTCAGTGTCTTCTCACCATCTTATTATGGTATTGGACAAAGAGGGCAAGATGCCATCGGACATCTCTTCTTAGAGAACAAAACATCTCAAATATTTTACTTGGCTAGATGGAATCAATGGAAGAAGTGGGACAAGCCCCCAAGGGGCAATATTCGAAGTAAACCAAGAACAAACGAAGGAAATTTCGAGCAAAGAAGGAAAGATAGCAAGCTAAGCCTGTCTGATTCTACTTCTACTACGATGCCCTACCTAGTGGCCCACTCCACTTGAAAGGTGATGCCCAGCGAATAAATACGAGAGATCGAAAGTAAGAGTTTTTTTTAACCCCTGTGTTTTTGAACAAAATCCTCTTTTATTAAGGGGACTAACCCCCAAAACAGGCCAAAATGGGTACTTTCGACCATGGGGAGATAGCGACGAATTCAAATTCGATACCCTTTGCCTTAATGAAAGTGGCTTTGGTCAAAGTCCCCATAGGGGAGAGAGAACTTTTTCATTTTATATAACCCTCGTACGAAGGAAAAGAGGGGTTTGGTCAAGTTGCCGATAGGTGAGATAGAAAGAATTCAATTCTTGAACTATCGCCCCCAGGAAAACTTGATTAATGCTTTTCATCGCTATATGAGAGACAACCCTTGCTTTTTCGAGACCGACCCTTCTATTAAAGGAAAGAGGGTTGGTAAAAGTACCGATAGGGAAGATGGACAACTCTCATTTTGAGAGGAAGCTTCGGTTAATAAAATAGGGTTTGGTACGTCTGCTGCCACTAGCTTTACCTTAGGGGATTCGTTCGATCGAAGACCTTCTGCACCTGACCCGGCATATCTACAACTTATAAAAGTTGGGTTGTTCTGTTTACCTTAGTTCTTGAAATCCTCAAAGGAATAGTTAAATCGGGAGCCTGATGAAGCAAGGGTTAAGTCCTCGCTTCGGACGAAGACAGGTAGAACGGGTCTGTAAGCCCGCCCCTAATGAGACGAGTATGCCACAGATGTCTTATAGGGTGAACAAAGACCGAGGGCTAAGCTAAGGACGAGACCAATGAAGTATGGTTTATTATCTCTCTCGGAAAAGTATCATTTTAGGCACCCCATTTAGTTAGATTACGTGTGGGCGAAGTACCTCTAAAATACTTATAGTAATGGTCGGCGAGTGTTCCAGTTGAAAGCAGCCTTCATTAGCTGATCTTAGGAGTGGGGACAAGCCCTCTTCTCTTACGCGAGCTATGCTGCAACCGTTAGAAAGAACGAAGGGAATGAAGATGATAGGAATATTTCGCTTTTTCTATTAAATAGAGATGGTCCGAGAGATGAGGAATTACCTTAAAGGCTACTTTAGCAGGTGAAAGATCAGGCTACTTTGGTTTGGTTGGTCGAAGGAAAGGGCTGTTCCTTCTGCGGCTAAATCTCTCTTTCTTGAAGAGCGATGCTTCTTTTTCTAATGATATTGGTGTAAGCCACCTTCGGACATCAGGCTTCATCCTCAAGTCCTTTTCTCAGGGTATTCTTCTTCCGCTTCTGCTTTTAGCACGGAAGCTCTCTCATCTATATTCGCTACTAATTCTGGTACTAGAACGTCCTGTCGGCCTGCGTTGAGAGGTACCTTCTCGTCTTCTTGACTTTCTTCCTTGTCGGATGGATTGGATGATGGGAATCGTGAACCAAGGCTAGTTGACTCACCGAGCTTTCTCCTAGGGAATACTATCTAGAACATCTAGCTAGTAGAAAGAGCACCTTGTATAGAGTAAATAATCAAAGAGGCATTCCACCCCTAACGGGCTCCTCATTTCTTTTCTTTCATTGCCAATAGAGAAGATGAGTCCCTATTCTTCTCTTTTACTTTTCTCTTCTCCCTTGCTCGATCAACGGCTAGATGACCCGCTCCCTGGCTTAGGGAGGATTGCTGTTCTTAGTTGGACGAGTGAATCGGGCTGACCCGCACCTTATATAGTAACAGTAGTTCTAGTGAATGAGCCGATTCTGTAATCTTTAACTATAGGGTCAAGGGAGATTTATCTCTTCGAATAGTCCGTATAGAGCCTTACTCACTAGCTATAGAAGCAGTCCTTTCATGCCTTTTTAAGGCAGATCCAGATACAGATATCCAGATTAAAGATATTCGGTTTCATATTCTGAGGATTAGAGCAGCGAATAGACTCTAAATGAGCCCTTATTAATAAGCTATAGAGAGCGGGAGTTAGGGTTATCCTAGATATTCCCATTCTAAACTCAAGAGAAAGTCTCAAAACCAAAGAAGGGCATTCTTCTTCTTATCAATCAAATCAAGGTGATTGATTCGTTTTCTTCTATTGCAGGTACCACATTAGTTTGGTACAACCAACCGCTATCGTCGGCCGATGAATGAGCTCTAACTGGCACTGTCACCGTCTCTGTCATTACATTAGCCAAGGGCTCGGGCTCACGAAGAATAGAAAGAAAGAAACATATTCCGATCCTTTCCACTGGAGGATTTCTCAGGGAGCCTGGTCTTGTGTGTCTTCTTTGTAGCTGGGAATATTACCAGTGGTTCGAACAGTTTGCAAAACTTAACTAAGAGGTTGTTCTTCCTATTGTGGCTTCCTCGGGAAGCTTGCGAGGTCTAAAAGGGAGTATTCATACATATGCCTGTGAAGCCGAAGAAGAAGAGAGCTCGATCCTCTTCTAGGGATTAGAACTATCTATTTACATTTTCATGCGGGAAGCAGTTATGAAGCTAGCTATTCAGTTGAAATACTTGCTTATCGTCGGTTGACAACCATTTGATTTGGAGAAAGGTAAAGGTAAAGGTCTTTACCCATCTCCCATACATCAGTCAAAGGAAGTTAGAGAGGGCGAAGATGAAGTGCTAAGCCCTTCGCTTCGATGCAAAGACCGGCCGGTTTGTTTGACTCTCCTTACAGGAAGCGGAGCTCCCTATCTACTCTACGCCTATGGTACTGCCCGAGCAGTCTTTGATCCTGTTTACTCTCTTTCTTTTTTATCATAGGCTTGTTCTGTCGCGACACGTCAGGTTGACTTGTCTTGTTCTAGAGCAGCTCCCCTGCTTCCCGGAAAGGTTATTGAAATGAGTGATCTTATTTATTAGTTTATTAGGGCAGAACGCAGGAAGAAATCTTTAATCAGTAGCCGGACAGATCGACGGTACTTCGCCCCCTCTCCCGCGTGGTTGAGTCTTTCACCCTCTGTCTTATCGGTGCACCCGAGGCCTTCGACCTTTGGTCTCTGGGGTGGCCCCCCGCTCTGTTGAGCTGGTACCTGAAAGGCCTTAAGTAAAGGTGCATAATCGATTGAAGCAGCCTGCACTCACTACGTCTGATACATGCATCTTAGATGAATTGTTCCATTCACTTTCATCGAGAAAGGAGGAGCTTCAGTTAGCATCCGGTCTCATTACTTGGTTCCCATTCTCAATCAATGAAGCAAGAAAGAAGAGCAGTTGCAGCAAGAACTGCAGTTGCAAGAAGGTAAAAGCAGGAATGGCTTATTAAACAAGATCTTTGCTTTCACACTAACAATGATGTTCACCAGGAAGGAAGAGAGGTTATCAAGCGGGGATGGCAATGGCAGTTAGGCAACTAGATACCAATTAAGGAGCTAATGGCTCCCCATAGGCCAAGGAGAGGGCTTTAGCACTCGAACAGCGGGAGAGGGCTTTAGCACTCGAACAGCGGGAGAGGGTTTTACCACTCGACTGAAAGGAGAGGGATCCGGTTATAATAGGATACCAAAGTGGAAAGGGTTGTTACCCCCAAAAGGGATGCTACCCAAAGACTTCAAAGACAAGGCCAATAGGTAATAGGAAAGGTTAGTTTACGAGACCTCGTTTTAGCTGATCTAGGAAGGAATGAATGGTTTACTTATATCATTAATAAAGCGTGTAATAGGAACCTCTTAAAGTCGCTCAGGCTATCCCCAGCTATCTGAATCATCTCCCTCGTTACAACTCAAATATAAGGTCTTAGAAGAGAAGATGCAGAAAGGCAAGCAACCAACCATGGTATGGAGTATATATATAGCCAAGTGGAGTTGGCAAGGCACCGGTTTTTGGTACTGACATTCAAGTGGTTGGAATCCTTTGACTCCCGATCGGAGCTGTTAAGAGAACGAGTTGACGACTACAGGAGAAGGGCAGGCCCCAAGCATTCTGACTTGCCTACTTTACTAAGAGAAAGGCATGGAAGTCAGTCATAAAGGAACTAAAGGAAAGCCTTTTTTATAACAAACAAGGAATGTGCTTCAAGGATGCTTGCTATTCGATCGCCGTGGAAAGAACCTTCTGCCAATATCCCAACTTAAGAGTCGCTTCGAAGAAAGCTTCTTCTAGTTTAGATAAGGAAGCCCCCTACCCTATACAAAGAAAGACGAGACTAGGGCAACGAGCGAGGGTGCTAAAAAAGTCAACTAATGGTATCACAGCATCAATGGCATCAGGAAGGTGAACATCGCCAAAGTCTCACCAACTTCGGATTATACTAGAGTGGTCATCGATGATGTAGAAAGAGACAAATCCCTCTCTAGTAGACAAAATGTGACCCCAGATGGCCCTACATACATGGATCAACTCCGCCCAACTAGCTAAATAGTAAGTACCCTCTGCTTTTCCGGCTTAGTATACCCATTCTGGTTCTTGATTGGTCATTTTCTTTTGCTCGTATAGCTTCTTCTTCCCGGAAGAACAACCGCCCAAACAGCTAGGTGATCTTTCTTTGGTTTCCGTATACCGCTTTTTCTCCTCACTTTGACCTTCTGATCTGAACCAATGACTCCCGCTCTCCGCTCTCCCCTAAGACAAGTAATCGATTCATCGAACAAGAGAGAAGAGGAATTGACTTAGTGGAATGAGAAGTGTAGGCATCGAAGCCAAGGCTTTCCTCGGCTCATGGCTACGGCTTCGCATGTCCGAGACCCCGGCAATGCCCGAAGCTAACGTAGCTCATAAGGGCTCTAATGCAACCCGTATAGCTGACAAAGATATAGTTTGTAGGAAGGCCTATTCGTGCAATCCCTGGAACTGCAGCTAGTAGCTTGTTCTAGCTGAGTAGTAAGAAGAAGAAGAGTCTTTCGCTCACATCGATCAAATCTTTCCCGAGTCTTTCTCACGTGCATTGGATTCAATTCATCAAGTGGAAATTGCTTATAGAAAGAAGAAGAAATTGATAGTTAAGAATGATGGCTTTCAAAGGCCTAGAATGGATTTCTTGACCGGCTATGGTCGAGCAACCGTTACATTTCTGGAACGGCCACAGCCTACATAGCAAATCCCCCTCTTTTCAAGGAAGTGAGCATCAGACCACATGTAGTTCTCTTCTCAGTCCTTTCTTTTCGTTCCTGCACCAGTTCCTATGCTCGAGATTGACCGGGAGAATCGAGACGTGGCTTCAGAAAGACTACCGATTTTAACTTATAATAAGCCGTACATTCCCTTCGGTGCTCATTGAGCTGGTCGCGAAGGTGAGAAAGCTTTGCTAACTCTTGCTCGCCATTTTTGGTTCTATAACAATCGAGAGCGCGCGCGCCCCGTCGCTCCCAGTCTCCCTCTCCATCGAGAGTGATCATAAGACGGATGATCTCAGATTGCACTTCGAAAATATCTTCAGCAGTGCTTCTTGCGATATCGAGTTGATGTTTTAAAGGAGCTGGATTGTCCCCCAAAAGCCTACTCTCAATAGAAGATATCGAATCCCCACCTACTGTGTAATCCGGATGATATTGAAAGGGCCTACTCGAGGGACCTGCTTCCGAACGATTCGAAGGCGGCACGCGGCCTGCCTCACTTGGTTGATCGACCGAGGTACCCGTTTCCACCGAGTTAGTTGAAGGCCACGATTCTAAAAAGACATCCAATTCACGTTCACTCTCTTGCCAACTTGGTGTTTTGTTTGATCCTCCCAAACTATCCATACCTAGGATGAATGGGAAGATTGTGGCCATAGCGACGGGATAGAGTATATAACTACGAACCAAAGCCGATAGCAGAAAAATGCAAAAGAAGAAAAATAAAGAAATAATTAAACGTACGCTCTTCTTCAATCGAAAAGCAAAAAAATGAAAAATTAGGATGAAGACAAAAAGAAGTAGAGCAAGAAAGAAAATGAACTTGTTGGAAGGAACGATAGCGCTTCCTTCGTGACCCAAAAACCTAATGAAAAGGGCTGCGCAGAAAGGGAAAAGAAATTTCGCGAGTTTGAAAAGGGACATCGGAGAATTAGGTCCTAGATAGTGGAACAAGAAAGACATAGAAAAGAAAATGAAAGTAGAGATTGAATACTCCGCCTAAAGAAAGAAAAAGGCGAAAGCTAGAATGCTCGGTCAATACCACCTCCATCGGGATCGGGAGAAGCCTTCCCGTGGTAAACCGCTCTGCCTTAACTTAAGCTACTCGAACCCCTCCCATTCTGGGATTCTCTGCTTGTCAATTATTGGTGTCATACTCACTCGTAAATGATTGGTGTCAGAATTTATCACTGATCAAGGGTATTTATTCGAATAGTCTCGATAGATCGAGAGAGTGAGCGAAGCGAGACCATCGATCGATAGATCGACTTGAGGGCTTTAGCACTCCGTACCTTCCTCATCCGTGTAAGAATTTGGAATTTCTCTTCCAACTCGTCCTAGAATGGGTGTTATGGCAAAGAACAAGAAGAAAACAAAAGATGAAATTTGTCCAATAGTGACAAATGGTGCCTCCACAGGTTGACATCCGATCCAACCTAGTAGTAAGCAATCTGCCAAAAGCAACCAAAAGATGCCTTGGTAAATAGGTCGAAAACTGGAACTACGTACATACATACTTTTAAAAAAAGGTAAAGCCAACAGACATATAAAAACGAGTGCTATTGCGGCTACACCTCCCAATTTGTCAGGTATACTACGAAGAATGGCATAGATCGGTAGGAAATACCATTCCGGCACAATATGAGGCGGGGTGGACATCGGATTAGCAGGTATATAATTGTCGGGATGCCCCAAAACATTAGGAGCATAAAAAATCCAAATGGAAAAAAAGATAGCAAAAGCTACCCAACCTACTAGATCTTTTACATAAAAATAAGGGTAAAAAGCAATTTTATCCATCTCTGAATGTACACCCAATGGATTATTTGATCCATATTGATGCAATGCGGCCAGATGAAGAATACTGGCGCCTACTAAAAGAAAGGGGAGTAAATAATGAAGACTAAAAAAACGATTTAAGGTGGCATTGTCCACGGAGAAACCACCCCAAAGCCAAGTCACTATGGTATCTCCTACTACAGGTATGGCGCTAGCTAAGCTTGTAATTACTGTAGCTCCCCAAAAGCTCATCTGACCCCAAGGTAGTACGTATCCTATAAAAGCGGTCACAATCATTAATAGGAAGATTACAACTCCGATACACCAAACAAATTCCCTAGGACTGCTATAACTCGCATAATATAGACCGCGAAAAATATGAAGGTAAACCACAATGAAAAACATACTTGCCCCATTAGCATGCATATAACGGAGCAACCAGCCCCCTTCAACATCTCTCATAATGTGTTCTACGCTGTTGAAAGCTAGATCCACATGAGGTGTGTAATGCATAGCTAAAAAAACGCCAGTCACTATCTGAATGACTAAACAAATACCAGCTAACGAACCAAACCCCCACCAATAACTAAGATTGCTCGGGGTTGGATAATCTATTAAATGCTGATTAAGTATGGAGGATATAGGTTGTTTAAGAAAAGAGAATCGTTGATTTCTTCCAGTCATTTTCGTAACACCTCTGGCTCTATCCCCCCGAGAAGAGGAGGTAGCAAAGAGAAGATGTAGTCGGTAAGGGGGGCTTTCTCGCTAGCCCTGCTCCACTACCCCAGTTGGTTGACTGGTAGCTTCATCTCCTCGTGCTCCCTGTTTTTCCCTATCACTAGTGATTATTCCCAATCCAAAGCCCCCCTTTTCCATTCATATAGAAATCCAATCGTCAAAATCAATAAAAAGGCCATCATGGACCAGAATCCAAACAGATCAATCTTGTTGAGAGATACTGCCCAAGGAAAGAAAAAGGTGACTTCCAAATCAAAGATAATAAACAAAATAGAAACCAGATAAAATCGTATATCAAAACGACTTCTGGCATCGCCGAAAGGATCAAAACCACATTCGTAGGCCGACAGTTTTTCTGGATAGGTCGAACTATTCGAAGAAAATAAAAAAGGAAGACCAAGTAGGATCAAAGAAACTAGCAGACTAATCACTAAATAGATACAAATAGGTGCAAATTCTAACATCACCACAGCCCACTTGGTTCTCTCGCTCCTTGCTCTAAAAATGAAGAAAGACTTGTACTTTGAGAAGGGCTTTCGCTCTCGACTGAAAGGAGAAGGGAATCATTTGAAGTGAAGCTTTTCGAAAGGGCTTGGTCCAACGCATGGGAGTTTGGGAATGTTGCAGTCTTCTCTTCTATTAAGATATTTCGAGTAGGAACAAGTCCCCTAAAGGAAGGCCTTACCTTAGCCTAGCGAGGTTGCTAATCCGTAAAAGTAGGCGAAAGAGGGATAAAGTCCCTTAATAAGCCCCAGTTTCTTCCTAGGGTTAGGTCCAAGGAGTCGCTAAAGGAGGATGCTGGAAGCTTCCTCAATCCTTGCCTTGTTTTAGTGAGAGTAGGATCGATAGTTCAAGTAGGCTCAAGTCGGGAAAGATGTCCACAGGGAGTTGGAAAAGCAAGCGTCGGGGATTGAGAGACCGGTCATTTCAAAGGAGGGTTGTATGAAAGTTTCCCTCAAGCATTAGGAACCGGCGCTAATGACTTATTATAATAAGGAAGATGTTGGTACTTCGCCCCCCGAGTCAAGCACCCTAAGAATGCATCGGCGCAACCAACTTCCTCTTCCTAAGTAAGACCTCCCATAGCGACAACCTAAAGAGAGCAAGCAAGCCCTAGGGCCCATACGAAACCCGAACGTAAACGAAAACTTATATCAAACCGAACCAAAGACCGATGCCCTATGTCCGAAGCGAAGTCCAAAGCAAAGTAAGTTGAATGCTCTTGCCAATGAATGCCCAAGTGTTGTTGCCCGAGCCAAGGCCCAGTACTATGTCCGCCTAGGCGGTGTCCCAATGCCTGAGCTAGCCTCTCCTCTAACATATGCAATTGGGTATCAACCCTAACCGGCCAAAACAAACAACAAGATCACTTTTGTCAACTACGGCCGAAGCCGAAAGAGTGTTTTTTCTTTGTCAGCAAGGTTACCGGGTCCGGGGTTCTGCTTGCTAGGTCTTTAGAGACCTAACTTAATAAAAAGTAGTTGATTATTAGGCCCTTCCTGTCTCCGTAAACCTCTGTTTTTCTGCTTGCAGCTGAGTCAAAAATTCCTCTGTCTTACTATGTCATAACTATTTTTTATAGTAGGGACTTTCGCTACCACAACTCAAAAATCCGCTGCTTTCGAATTCTTTTTTTAAACTGCTTCGGCTGTTTGAAAAGCGTTTTTGCCTCCCCATCTCCGGATTACTCACTTTATTGTGTTGTTATAACCCTAAACCACCCCTAAGTAAAGTGGGAGTGGGAGTCTACCAGTAAGTCACCTTCGTTTTTGTTTTAGTCAACTTATCTTCTGAGGGCCCTCATCTACGTAATCTGCCTTTGATTTGTCCAGCTTCAGGATTCAGCACGAGGAAGTACGGTTCGTAAATCCTTATATCGCTTAAAGATTGGTAATTTCGTACTTCCGACCCCGACTCAAAATGGATTTCCTTTTTATCAACCGGTTCAGCAGCCGGCTTCTTTTTCTACTTTATTTTGTAAAACGAGTTCTGGATTCCAAACTGTAGTGGCTTTGTCTGCTGGCCTTCTAACTACCCCTATCTAAAGAAAAAGGGAACTCTAATCTATTTCTTTAAGCGGCAGTTCCCGTATCACAAGGCTGCCAATTCAATTTCCCTTTCGGATGATGGTGCTAAACCAATAACTTTGCCTTCCCTATACTCTATTCCTATCGATACAAACTCGAGGGGGCGTAAGTCCTGAGTACGCAGTGCGAGGCTAAAGCCCTTAACCGAGCTAAACGGGGGCTCGTTGCGGTAGAAAAAGTTAGGTAGTTCTTTGCCCAAGGAGGAGGATCGGTAAACACGCTTCCGAAAAGGCTCCTGAGTTTGCGAGTAAGAATGGGTAGGATTCCTAAATGGAAGGTTAGTTTGCCAAGTATGCTTTCAAAGTAGGTGGCGTAAGGATAATAGCCCCCAGTGGGGAGTTCCAGCACGATTCGTCGACGAATGAAAGGGTTTTAGCTTCCCACCTTTCCCCACACTCCCATGCCTTGAGCTCGAAGAGCGCGAGAAGGAATCTTCCGAAATTCAACGGCTAGAAATCCGTGCCTGTAGTTGAAAAGTGAGCCGAAACGACAGGAAAAACCGTCCTTACTATACTTCGCGTTGACTGGTAGAAATGAATCTCTGCTCTCGGTAGATGGAAAGGAAGCAGGCCCACTTCCGCCTCAAACCTCCTCCTTAGAGACTCATCCAGTTGCCCGATCTGACTCATCTTCTAGCTAGAAGAGAGTTTTCGCATCTGCTATTCCGAAACTCCCTTCGAATGGTCCCCTTCCGCCCCTGCCTCCAACACCTAGTAGATCAATGGTGACTCCCCATCTAAATCTTGTTTCCTCTTTTAGTCCAGTGGCGAATGACGTGAGCCCTCAAAGCCGTGTCACTAGTGGCGAAGAAAGCAGCTCGGATGAATGATAAGAAAGGACGACCACTCGACCCGTCAGACCGAACCAGGCCCACCCCCCTATTGCCTCATGGAAGTAAAAGAGTGCCCGTGCTTGCACGAGTGAAATAATCGACAGTCAGTTTCGAATGAATACGGTAACAGAAGCCGACCAACGTGGCCCTGCCCTCTCCGATCTTCACTAAATTCGAGAAGAAGATCAGATCCACATTCGTGTAATCAACTTCCAAGCGAAACTAAATCCGAATTACTGCTATGCAAGATCATCGAATCATCTTATATAAGGTCGACCCTTGACAAATCCTTATCATAGCTCGTAGGATTTATTAGGTAGGGGTGAATAAGAAAGAGTATATTCTTCGTCTACGGCACCTTTCACTGACCAAATGATTGAACTGCTGGACGAAGAAGGGGAACAGATTATAAGGACCGCTAGTTGGTCAAAGCTTACAATAACGATCAATAGTATAGTAAAGAAAGGTTTGGTTAGGATTTGCAGTTCCTGAACGATGGTTGTAACAGCGAGTGCTAGTCTTTTCGTAATTGATCGTGATCCTAAGCTAGAATAGTAAATATGGTTAGCAAGGCTCTACCACAAAGAAGGTAAGGCTCTCCTCAGGCGTGGTTGGCCCAGGCAGGGTAGTAGAGGTGGATAGGTAGCCAAGCTAGGTAGCTAGGTAGGGCTAAGGTGCTTTCAGTGGGTGTTTCAGTGGCCATATCTTCCGCATCTTCCGCTTTCGAACGAATAAGTGGGAGGTCCAATCCCGCTTCTGGGTGGTACGTTTGAGTGTTCATTAGAGATAGAGATGGTAGCGCGAGTAGAACTTCCGACCGATACCGAGTTCGCTTTCTCCCATAGGGGCTTGGGGAAGCCTGTAGGTTTGAAGAGCTCGGAGGATAGGCGGCTGCCGTTCCGGATAGATCAGTAGGAAGGCCCACCAATCCGTGTTCTACTTTGTATAATGAGAAAGTAAGGAAAGAACGTATAGTAGGGGGATATCCTATCATTAATTAATTGCCTTACTTTTTCCTTAGTTAAACCCCCTTCCCTCGAACTACGAATCTGCCTTT
>JALGPY010000078.1:0-50000 GCA_023055425.1 Linanthus parryae | reverse complement strand
TTAGACGTTAGCAGGAGCCTCTTCACTGGCTTCTCTGGGTTTAGAATCCGCTACTTATACTTACTTATTAGTTCTTTCAACTAAAGGAAATCAATCAATTCAACAGATTCCCCCGTTGATTAGAGTGGGTAGCACCCAAGTACACATTCAATTCCTTTACAGCTAACTCCAGAAGAAACTGGAGATTCGCTCACCTCTCCAACTCAAACAGCAGGGACACACAACTGGCGCCTAATCGAAAGTTGCTACGTACGTGGGCACAGCGAATCGCCCACGTTACCTCTAGGCATCCTAGCCACCTTTGGCCTTTGTAGGATCAGGGGCCCGTAGCATACCGGTCCGTAGAATAAGATCGATCCGGCCACGCCACTCTTTCGACCGCATCAACCCAACATCATCAATCATGGGCTCCTATGTGCACCTTTTAGACCCTCTAAATACTCCCTCGCGCTCTCTTCGGGGGTCGCATCCGCGGTCATTTGACCACATGTTTAGGGCTCTCGAGGCACCTTTTCTCCCAAGCTGTACCAGCTAAAATAAGATAAGATGTGGCCCTAAGCCAAAGGTAGAAAGAAGAAAGGAGAGGAGTTGACCAAGCCTTTTGGTAGACCAAGCCAATAAAATAATGCTAATCTGTTCTTTTCATGAACCCAATCCCGCTAAAGGCCAACTAGGATCGAACGAGGGAGAGCTGTCCCAAGCTCAGTCTCGAAGAAGCCTGTAATTGGCAATGGATCAAGCCGGGAAGCAAGCCGACTAGAGATCGGTAGCCGCGGGTCACTTTAATTGCTATTTCTAGCAATTCCAACCTAAGGTAAAGCTGCCATTAGGCCTGGTAGGCGAGCTAGAGTTATGCCCGTGGGCGAACAGGTACCGGGTAGGCGAACATGACCAACGTCTTCCTCTATCTATCCAGAAATAGCCCTACAAGTCTAAGATGGCCAAAAGACAAGAGGACATGAAGAGCTCAGGTTACATGGGCAGAAAGAGAGCATGCAGGTAAGTATTCATTTCAGAAGAGCTGCGGTTACACGAGTTGACAAAGCGGGTGTGATAGAAGCAAAGAAAAGGCAAAGAATTGCGTAGATAGTGAGAAAAGAACTTCGGTTTGGACATCGCTAGGGGCATGGGCATAGTCCAAAACTTCTGCTTACGTTCTTCTCTCGCGTATGAGCTGCCTTTCGCATTAGCGCATAGGGTATTCGGTATGAGATACCTTTCCCAGGAAATCGAATAAGTAGAAGCTTTCTCGTGATCTACGTGACCAAGATTCTGTAGGAGGGTCCCGGGCGGTTCACTGGGAGAGTCGGCTTGGGAGAAGGGCTTTAGCTCCCTGTTTTAGTTGTTAGTTGTTAAGGAAGGGGTCATAGTTGTTCGAAGGATGTGTTAACAGGCTACCGAAGGTATTCAATTGAAAAGAAGGATTCTGTAGCTTTTTTTTTCCCACTTTCAACCGCATCGACCGATGATGATGCTTTTAACGCCGATTGCCGCCTTTCGTAGAATACCTATCTGGTTCCATTTCCGATGCCTTAAATGGCGTTTTCGTGCAATCCGAAGACAAAGAAGATTAGCCGATGGCTTAGTCTACATCTCCGTTGGCAACCAACGAGTAAGATACCCTAACCTAAACGAAGTAAAACGAGGAACTGCTCCCGCCCCCTCATTCAACTCGTGGAAATATCTTAATAGAAGGACTGGGCTCTCCGGTACTAAAGAAAGGGCAAATGCTTACCCATAGCTTGCTAGATTTGAAGAGTAAGTATATGCTTAACACGTTGAATTCGAACCTTGTCTTTTTTCGGGGAGCTGGGCAGCGGCTTATGGGATAATATTCATTCCAATAGAAAGGTAGCTTGGGCGTAAAGGGCTTCGAGTCCCCTTCGATCTAAAGAAAAGAAAGTGGAAGGATGTGACCTTGATCGTCCTAGATCTTTGATTTCAGGTTCTGTAGTAGATCCAGAGTAGAGATAAGGCTCCATGCGCGAAGCGATGTGTTGGTTCCGAGGAACCCGGTAAACCGACGTTTCGAAGATTTTCCTATAAGATGAGGAAAGAAGGCACCTTTGATGACTCACGTAATTCAACTTTTAGAGTAGTATAGCTGGATTGGCCTGCGTCTTTCCTCCCAGACTGACCACGGCTGCTTCTGTGCTTTTCTCGGTTAGGTAGAAGAAACCGTGTCTCAGATGTGTGCTGAACAACCAGAAAGGAAAGAACTACTCACCCAAAACAAAGAACTTTTGGAAGCGTGTTTACCGATGCCCGGCTTACCCCTCCTTAGGAGTCTAAGAAGTCTGCTTCTTATTACCCACTTTGTGTGCCTTTCTCTTTAGTTAAATTGACTTCTTCTATTGGAAACAACTAAGAAGTAAGTACCAAATTCTGAACCCGTAGAGAATGATGTATATAGAGCAAAAGAAGAGAGTTTTCCTTTCGCTTCGACCAATAGGGAACTAATTGGAAAGAACTATTCGAATAAGAACCCGAGGACAAACGCGATCTTCGATCATTAAGAATGAACATTCTACGGTCTCCCTTTCACTATTGAAACTAGCCTTTCGAAGTATAGTTAGTTCGAACCCCCTGAAAAGGCCGTTTAAGGACCTTTTGTTGTCCCTGCGTCTAAAGTAGCGAAAGGCGACTCCTGCGGAGATGCCAAACAAAGGAAGACAAACCTCTGTTGCGAAGAGTGGTTTTAGGGCATTGGTAAATAAGCTAGCTTCCGGAAGTTCCTCGTTTTTTTTTGTTGAGGACAAGTAGGATTCCTAGGATGCCGTAGACTCCGTAAACTCCGGAGTTTGCGATGAGCGGTTGTCCGAAAGGGGACGAAAGGAAGAGTTCCAATAGCAGGTCTAAAGTTGATAGCACAACCAGATTCATCCTACTTCGGTTTCACAAAAAGTTTATGGCTGTAGCCTTGATTTGTTGATAGCTTGCCACCAACAAGCAGACAATGGAAGAATAATTCTTTTCGGTACAAGCCTCCTGGCCTGAAAGGCGTACTGATGCCGTAGATAGAGAAGCTTAATTCCTATACTATAAGGATAAGCCACAAAAAGAGTGAAAGCAGCGGCTTTCGTTAAGTCCCGCTCCGTTCGTTTGGATCTTCCTACGAATTACCTCGCTACCTAAAGACTTTTAGCTAAATAGCCCTCGATAAATAGATAGCCGGATGCCTAGGGGCCTTCCTTAAAGAGAAGACTTCTCTGTTTGCCCAAAGCCCCTCTAGATATACTAAACCTATTTCTATACTTCTTCAGGATGAGTGCTAATAGAAGGATACGTTAACCAATCTCCTTGATAAAAAAGGAACTTATCTATATAGATCAAAGGTACCACCTATTCCCCAATCCAAAGCACCTTCAATGGTGGTGCTAACTTAATAAGTATGGCATGCGAATTCTCCTCTGATAGTCGCTTTGGTTCGTTCCTCCGCCCAGGATCAGGAGATCTCTCTGGGTACCTTCCCCTTCTGGGTAAAAGAAAAGGCTTAATCTAGGATGGCACCACCTAAGGGTACATGTTTCTTCGACTGAAACGGAAAGGCCTTTGTTTGTTCGTACAGCCCAACTGAACACTTAATTAGAATGCTAAAGTTGGAGTTGGTGAGACTTTGTCTATCTATGTTTAAAGCTCCTACTACATTTACTGACTCCCGCGTGATGAGAGAAGCACCACTTCTCCTTACACCCTTCTTTTCCGGTAGTAAGGAGCCGCACGTTAAGGGAGATAGGTATTGCCTTCTTTTTTACGTAATTATGCGCGAGTGGACGCTTACTCCCTTAGTATCGAGTTTTAATTTAAGTATGATTGGTAACCTAAGCTGCAAATCGATTCCTCCGGTAGAAAAGTAGTCCTACGGTAGAAAAAAACTTCTGAACTGGGCCTATAGACCTCTTTCTGGCCGTGGTTACCGTCTTGTCACCCCTCATCCAAGCTCTATGATTGCACAGTCGAATAGTCTTTCTTCGGAACGATCGGGGGACCCGCAGGGCCGTCGCACTTACTCTTGAACGACTATCGACGATGAGCCAATCGCTCTTGAACGAGAAAGGAACGGAACTCTCCTTTCGCTTTCGATAGGTATCGGTGGATTCGAACCACTGACACAAGGATTTTCAGTCCTTTGCTCTAACCAGCTACCTCATCCTTCCCCGGATGAAGGAAGATTCACACCTCGCCAATCTCGATTTATCTACGGACTTTTGCGACACTGGAAAGCGACTGCAAAGAGGTTTTCTCTTCTATTGGAAAGGGAAGAAGCACACTTTCTTCTCTATGTGATTCTTTCGATCGAGAATTTCACCCCCTCTCTCCTCCACTACCATTTACTGCCCGGGCATCACTACACCCTGAACAAGGGCAAGGGCTACCTAAACCCTTGAGTATCGGCAGACAGCCTCCCCAGCCAATGAATTGAAACACGGCATCATAAGAGAAGTTCGTAGCTCGTTCTTTCCTGCAGTACTGATTCCCGATCCAATAGAATAATATAATAGGAAGAAGCGGGCAAGCAAGGAGAAGAGGTTCCGTACCAGCATACTTTATTAAAGAAGGTATGAAGCCAAGCAAAATCGTTCGCTAGCTGAGTCCGTCGATCGGTAAGCCTATCGAAGTAATGTAATAGAAGAAGTTTAGTTCGTATTAGTCGTTAGATGGTACGTCTCGTAAGAGAAGAGCAATAGATCTGTCTGTGTCAGTATGAGATAAGAGAGAGTACTAACAAGGAGTGGTGATAGAGAAGGAGATCGCTAGCTCTTCATTGATTTGACTTTTCTCTTTTTCGATCAAGGGCTAGATGACTCAGTCGACCCGATCCTGGCTTACCGAAGAGAATAGGTCAGGTAAAAGCGCAGTTCATTGTATATAAAGCGAAGTACCGGTGCTATTCCTTTTCTCTATCCTATTCACTTCATGAAAGAGATTGTGTAGTTGAAAACACCAAATTCTATACCTATCTCAATATGAATTCAAGCAACTCTATGTAATAGAATAGAATCCGTAACAACACACCCTAACATGGAATAAGAGGAGGAAAAGAGGATAGTAACTCGCTATGGCTTGTCTTGTCCCTTCTGCCTCTGGTAGTAGGTTTGCTTCTATAAAGGAAGTGAAAACTCATGTTACACTACCGAGCTGGGTTCTTCTTGCTGGCGTCTCCGCTTGGTACCGTAGTTCGTGCCATAAAAACAGTGCCCCTATAAAAGGAGTGCGAAGCTCCTGATCATGGCATAGATGAGAAAGTGAGGAGCTATATTCAGAATTGAAGAAGAACAAGGTATCTCCCTAAGTAGTTCCCAAACTATACGAAAGAAGCATTCCTAATGCCATAAACCAGTACCAGAGATGGTAACGAATAAGCCTCTAGTTCACTAGTCAGTTTCTGTTTTACTACTTGAGCTATGAAAGAACTCACTTTGAATCAAGTTACTCGGAAACAAGAGGTTACCTACCTAGCTAGACCCTTCTTCGATCTGTTCATGGACCGGCTCTTAGTTGCTTTAATAGCCAACTAAATAAGAGAAGAAAGGCTAACCGGAATGAATTAATGAGCTTAATACGTTGCCAATACCAATGGCCGCTCCCGCGAGGGCCGTAGTGGCTGCTCCGGCACCAATAAGTTTCGCTCCTTCCAACATAGGTGGAGTGAGACTTATTACTTCTTTTTTTATATTTTGAAGTTAAGCTCAGATCTTTTCTATACGCAATTTCCGAGTTTGACTTCCTCTAGAGCTGGAACCAAGGGAATAAGTAGATCCTTTACTAGAAGGAGAGAATGTCTGTTGCTTCTATAAATAGGAGTGAGTTCCGCTCAAGAAAAGAAAGTAAAGCGATTCTCTCTATTTAGAAGCCCCTTCCTTTTCTTTTCGCTACCATTTCCCATTCCCAATCTCAGTATTTGATTAAGAAGTCAGGTACAAGCCCCCTTCCTCTTCTTCTTATTGAGCACGAGCAGGAACCTCAGCAGGGGCTCGCTTTCGCACTAGGAATTTCATTCGGGTCTGACTTTTGACGCAGCAGGAAGGGCTTCCGCTACTTAGGCTGATGGGCCTTCGGATTCAAAGAAAGCGACGTTTAAGGCATCGGAAATTAACCCGGATAGGGGGATCGACGAAGAAAGACTTCAGTAAAGCATGTTTCTTCTCTTCCTGTAATGGCGGGTTGGCTAAAGTGATGGCTGTCCCTAGTGCGCGATGTCCGCTTCCGTGGTCTCCCATGTCAAAGACCAAGCAGTCTCCTTTCGTAAAAAGAATCCGACCTAAGGCTCTATGTCAGCTACCGAAGCTAATGCCGATGCCCGAAGTAAAGAACGATGCCCAATGTTCAAAGTAAAGTACAAAGCTAAGTAGTCTTCTTTCATAACAAGATGTCCTGCTGTGACCTAAAGGCGGGCCCCAGTCCTATGTAGGCTAAGGCAGGGTTTTGAAGAAGCTTTTCCAGGGCGTTAACATCCGCCGTCTCTACCGCGAAAGTCAAACCTAAGTCCCACCTAATTCCAAGCGAATGTGAATAAGCTTTATTCTGATAAAAGTGGGCTTACGCTCCGGGGGCAAATAAGGCCCACGAAAAGGTGCTTCACGGCCAATCTATACTATAGTCCCGGGTGCTACTTTCTCTTTTCTAAGCAAAGTCTTTCCGTTCTTACTTTCTCTTTTGCTTGGGACAAGGTCTAATAGAAAACAAGGCTGAAAAGCCGAATTCTCAATCAAGGTAGAACCTAGGTACTGTCTGCCGTCCCAATCAACTAATTGAATTAGCCTAATAAATGAATAAGCGAATTTCAGCAGATTCGAAAGACCTGGCTGGAGCTCTAAGAGTCAGGAACTGGAGTTAAGCCGAAACTTGGCGTACTCATCAGTTGCAAGCGAAAGAGGGTACCTCTAGTTTGAGGATAAATATGGTATCACTAAGTCGGTACCCATGTTCTTTTATTTAAGTGGATGGCAAGGCTGCTGCGGATAGCAGACAAAGAAAGGCTCAAGGCTAGATTCCCTGGTTCCCGAGTAGGGCCGGGGAAGGGAGAATAATAAGAGGAATAGGTCTACGCCCACCCTCTCCCTTTGGTCGAGCTGGTCTACGCCCACCCTCTCACTATCGTTCTTCGCTTTCACCCTCTCGTTAGAAGACATGATTTGGTTGTAGAAGATGCCATTGAATGCGTATTCCTTTAATAAGGCTAGAATAAGCTTTATTTGAGTTGTAACGCGCTATAAGATGAAGAGATCATTACCTATCCTAGCGCTTTCAAGTAGCTTAACAGCCACAGAATCCTGGTTTCCAATTCTATCTCTTAGCCCGGTTACATGATTGAGATGCTATTAATGAAGCAACTCGAACTAAAGCAAGGTTAGTTGATAGGGCAGAGCTCTCGACTAGTTCCCTATTAGATTGGGTGAAGAAGAGAAGGGCCTAACTTGTTAAGTGCAGCGGAGCAGATAAAGAAATTGTAGCCTTTGTTATGAGAAAGTGAAAAAGAAAGAAGGAACTAAAAGAACAAGGGAAGGAAGTCTTCGTTGAAGCATCGGAACAGAGATCTATCAAGCGAGAAGCCTCAACAACACGCAACAAAGAAGCAGCGACTTTCGATTACCTTCGCACTTCCCTTTCATCTCAGGGTGAGGCAAGGAATTCAATAAGATATTCGTTGTTCAATATCTCGGCAGCTCAAGAAAGTTGGACTAGCTGCATCCAAAATGGCATCCAAATGGGAGTCTTTTTTAGCATCCGATTAGCAATAAAGAAAAGAAGAGAATGAAAGAAATGATCAATAAAGGGAAGAAAACTATTCCATTCTGTCGCCCCTACCGAGACCTCTCCCTTTGGTCGAGCATATAAAAGACCCTTGACCAAACAAGATTTCTCTTCATACGAGGGCGAGAAAAAAGACGATCAAGAACAAAGACCACAAATGAGAGGAAGAATAGAGGTTAAAGACAACAAAGAAGAAAGTCAAGCAATAGGCAAACAACATCCCCCAAACTATAGGCTTAATCCAAGGGAAGACCTTTCTCGAGGCATCAAATATTCTTTCTAATTAGCTCTACTTTTTTCTTCACGCTTCAGAGTCTGTCTTACTTATCGCTCTTTAGGCTCGGCTCGGTTGGCTAGCTCCACTTCGCGAACCCAGACTCCGGGCATTCCCCTTATCGGTTCCGCCTTCGAACAACAGGTTTACCTATTCCACTCCCGTAATCAAAGGAAGCAATTCAACAAATTAGCTTTCTGATCGAAGAAGCAATAGGAAAAGAGGAGGCTAGCCCATACCCAATCAAGCAACGAAGAATAAAAGAAAAGGTTCTTTCGCAGCGCCATCAATAGAAGAAGAAGAAGAAGACCCATCTTAACCAGGAACAACCAAGGTAGAAATCGAGCAACACCCAAGGGAAGCACCCCACTTAGACAGGGAGAGAGCTATCCCCTTCGACTATAAGAAGAGAAGGCCATTGATCAATACAGAGCTAAATACCCAGGGACTTTTATAACTACTAAACTATTTTTACAGCTTTACAGCTCTGGCATAGAAGATTAGGTGCCAATGGGAGACTTTCTAAAGCTAAGCGCTACTATAAGGTTCAGCATCTGTATCTGTCCTAGGAGGAGAGGGCGAATCGGCAACTCCACGAAGGTGGTTGACTCTATCTACTAAATTTCCTTTTGACTTCGAAGGATCTTCCCTGGGAGCCTATTTCCTTTTGTAGCGGTTATTTTCTTCTATTTCATTCGTGAAAGCTCTTCTTCTTCGTCCCCTACCTTCCTAGCCTAGTAGCCCAGATCGGATTCACGTGCCCCTCCAGGAGTCATCCCTTCTTTAAGTGAAGTGATAAAGAGCCCTATTGGATGAAGCTTAGTTCGGCATCTATACCTCTCTAAGTAAGAGGCGAAGCGGCATTCTCCCTTAGTCGAATGAATGGAGCAAGTGATCGACATATCTTATTTGCTTCTCTATTGTAGCTTAAATCATGTTACTTATCGCTTCTCTATTGATGTTATATGCTTAACACATGCTAGTTCTACTCGCTCTATTAGAGAGTCTCCGGGTCGGGGAATCTCTGTCATAGGCCTTAGGAGCTTTATCTGTTGATCTCGTTCCAACCCCAGGAGGACGCAGTTGACCATGTATTTGCAGTTTCGGGATCGGGAGTTGGCTGCGATAAGCCATTTCGTGAAAGAAATGACCGAGGGTTGACATACTAGAAATTTTAAATTATTTAAGAAAAGAAATAGCCTGCTAAAAAAAGAAAAAAGGGGATAAGCACCTCTGTTCCGGGTCTGATTAGATCCAATGCATAGGTTGATCTTTCCGTGCCGGGTCCGAGGAGCAGAACCCAAGGGCGGGAAAGGAAGTAAAAGAAGGACTACCTACTCATCCAAAAGGTAACGGATCGGCATAAGATTGAAGAGAAGTAGGCGGGGAAGGAGGTCGGGTTGTTAGTAGGGTTTACTACTGGCTTTACTTCTCATACCCTTCCTATTGATTGGTTCTATTGGACATATGGGGAATATGGCTTCTAAAGACAGATGTGACTTCTGCCTTTGCCGAATCAATTACTTCCTCTTATTCTGAGTTTGGAGTAACCAGGGATATGTACCGAAAGAAAAGACTATGATTGGAGTACGACAGTTTCCACTCCTTTATTAAGAGAATGGCTTAGCCGAGAGAACTGAAAGTCAAGTATTGTTAATAGCTATTCAGTGTTTTCTTGTTTGAGTGACTTCAGCCATTAGTGTTGAACCCGGGAACTGTACATTCAAAAGAAAGTCGTCCTGTTGTTTCATCTTCATTCCTTTGCCACTAGGCTTGTCCTTTCCGTTAGTTACCCTTGACTGGGGGTGATAAGCCTACAAGAATCTCTTTGACTACAATAGAGAAGCCTTAAGTGAAATACTGCTTATGCCACCGATTACGGGAGTGGGAACGGAACCGGCTACTTCTAGGGTAGGAGGCCTGTGTTTTTGGTAAACAGTCGCCCTAGCCCGGTGGAAGGAATCTATGCTTTCATCTTCTCGATTGGTCATGTCCGTTTATCTCTTATTCTAAGTTTGATCTAGATCAGCTATTTGTTGACTTTTAAACAGAGAGGGGAATTTATGGAATGTGGGTAGCGCCCCTAAGGACATTGCTTCCCATCCCATGGCTTAGGGAGTTGGAGTTGAGCTAGTCATTTCCTTATTACGGCATAAATCTTCCTCTTTTTACTCTTCCTCCTATTAGAAGGCACAAAAGCTGGTAAACGAACAAGTAGGTGGGTAATTGGTTACGTCTTCTTACGCGATATACCACTAAAACCTTTCTTTGGGTATGGGATTTGAACCCCTGTACCCGCCCTTGCGGAATGATACCTAAACGGCTTAGGCATGGATCCGGCAGCTAGGATCTGCTCTTTCTTCCAATCACTTGTTTGTGGTTGCGACTCCGTTCACTCTAGAGCAAGAGCTAGAGTTAGAATGGATAGTCTTTCCATTCTTTCTATATGATAAAAGTACAAACTCAATTGTAACATCACTACCCTTGCTTACTACTGATCATTCCACTGCTTCATCTCCACTACTACCATTTACAGCCGCCCTTACGTCGCTAACAGGAGCTACAACTGAACCTGCAACTGCTCTTCTTATTAGTAATGCTATCCCTCTTAACTAACGGAATTAGGTAGGAAAGCTACTCTGCTCTACTTATGTATTTAGAATGGAATGAGGAAGGAAAGCTAGAGATTCGATTAGGTTAGTGAAGCGAGGCCAACTAGGCTTCTTTTCCCTCCCAAAGAGAAGATTACTCTACCGCTTTTCTACATCAAAGATTAAGATTACTTGCTTGGATATGTTTGAGTCTAGGATTGAGGGCCATCTCCCCTTTGGCTTTCAATCATACATAGCTAACCGAGCGAACGGGCGCGGAGATCTAGATCAAAATCGAGAGCAAGGCCAATGGCAAGATTGAGGCTAAGACGGGGTGTTATGAGCAAGGCCAGGGGCAGTATCAAAAAATAGAGATACCAGAAAGAGAGAGCCTAATTAGCCAACCAGTGGAAGGGCCTTTCATCCGTCAGGTAGGGTAGTTGGAACATTTATTGGCATTAGTAAACCGGGATCCTCCTCGTATTTATCTTTCTTTGTAGATAAATAGAAGCAATCTAATGCCCTAGTCTAAGTTGAAGCTGTAGTAGCTGCTGCTACAAGAAGTGCCGACAGAGTAAATAATTCAATCGTGCCCCCTTATTTTTCCTCATCAAGAGGATATCATTCCTATTCGTTGTGTAAGAGTCAAGACCATTGACAGCTACTGCTATTGCAGGGAATTATCGAACAAGAACAACGCATTCTCCTTCGACACCATCACATCCCTGTGAAATGTGAGTAGCTTTGCCTGGCTAGTCTAGATGTCCCCGGCTTTTCGATCGTCATTGGCTTATGAAAGAAGAGACTATTTATTTGTGAACATGATTATCCGTAACAAGCACCGTAGCAGTACAGGAACTGGTTTAACAAAAGGGGCTCGAACTACAGGGCCCGGCTTTCTTGGTATGAGAAGTAGGTTATGTAGGCTGACAACTTTTCCTAGGTTCTTTCGAAAAGGCCAAAGAGTGATCTTTGAACGCGAGCATCCTTACGAATACTAGAGGTAGGTTTGGGTATAGCAGGATTTGAACCTGCGACCATTAGGTTAAAAGCCCAATGCTCTACCAACTGAGCTATACACCCCCAAAAGATGTAGTATAAGGATTGGTGCGGAAATTCTATGCCTCTTCTTCTCATCATATTAAAGGGGCGCGGCTCTGTATGAGGCTCGTACTGCGGAGCAAGCGAAGAAAACCGCGTTAGCACTCCTGCTTATTGAAAACTCAGGGAAAGCCTTGATCGATATGAGAAAGAAGCGCTCAAGCACCCAAAGAAAAGATTAGAAGGTAAAGAGAAGATTACGTGTCTCCTACCGAAAGAGAAGATGAGTCTTTATACCGCGTAATCTTCGACTTATATATAAGATCGGTACTTCGCCCCCTCTCACTACAGTCGAGTCTTTCACCCTCTCCTTTCAGTCGAGTCTTTCACCCTCTCCTTTCAGTCGAGTCTTTCACCCTCTCCTTTCAGTCGAGTCTTTCACCCTCTCCTTTCAGTCGAGTCTTTCACCCTCTCCTTTCAGTCGAGTCTTTCACCCTCTCCTGGGAAACAGCGAAGAAGAGGTGGTTTGACTTCCTTCAGAAAACAGACCGGCTGAGTTGGAGTCAGATTAGTTTCTGAAAGGGATCGTAAACCAATTGTATTTCTTTCTTTGTCCGACTCAATGGACGGGTCTTTGCCTACCGAGCTTCGCCCGAAGGTTTCGTTTTCTGAGGTCCTACTGAGTTCAGTTAGTCTTCAGTGGCCCCATTCCGTTTAACATTATAGAAGGACGGGCCATTACTTCGAAGGGGTTTGACTCCTTCTAGTTAGGTCTTACGCTGCACTCTTCTATTATGCTATTGTTCGTGGACGATTGTTTGAATGCGAGACGACTTAGCGCTGTTTGTCTTCTCGTCCTTTTGAAAGGGTGGAACATAATGACATCATCATCTGAAAGAATTTGTAACCGTAATGAAAAAAGATTATAAGGGTTACACATTACCCGATAGGGATTTCAATTAGAAGAAAAAAATGAGTTTCATTCTTCCTTCTTTTTTAGGTATGACAAGGTCATTATTTAGGCGGAGCTTTATGTGCAGCTTTACCCTCAAGTATCGGTTAGGATATTTAGTTGGGGGATTTATAGCCCGCTCTTTCTTTTCCGATTCCAGAGAATATTTAGGTTCCTACCCCAGACTCATTTCTTTTCACGGTCATGGAGAGACCTCTTCTTCCAGGAGCGAGCGGTGAAGGACGGGCCATTGAGTTTGTTGGAAGCAGCCTTCGCGTTGCTTTGTTTGTCCTTCTCAGGGGACTTAGAGCTGCCGAAGCGACTTCGTCAGGTTAGGAGTAGAGGTCCACTGAATGGCGCTTTCAGTAGCCTCTGCTTAACACCAGGTATCAAAGGTAGTATAAAGCCGATTCTTCGATTGGTTGATTGACGGGCACTAGAGGTCGTTCGAAGGTTAAGTTTCCCTCTTGGCTGGCCCAATAGAAGAAATGTCTAGCTCCCCAGTAGCCAACCGAGGGGAAAAAATACCGCGTGAGTCAGCCCGTGAACCGGGATCCTCAATTCCAACTCTCACTACCTGGAGAGCCGGCTTAGTCAAATACGAATATATCAACAGAAAAGAGAAAAGAAAGTAGTTCAAGTTATAGGTAGGTGTGTCACAGGGACCGCTTCGGTAGTTTGATCATTCTGGTGCTCCTAATTAGTCTATATTGGTGCCAGAATCTTCTGACCTAAGTAAAGGACGTGGCTGCTTCGAGCACCTTTTTTTTAACCAGAAATCTTCTTTTGTTGGGCTTGTGCCCCGATCTTGCTTCGCAGTTTCCAGTTTCCTACGATCACGCAGTCATTTATGCACCTAAAGTAGAAGAAATTGACCCTTCTTCTAGAGATTTCGCATCTGTTCTGGCGTCTGTCCTTTCGCTTTATTAGCCAAGGAGCTAAACTCTGTCCCACCGGGTTGTTCATAAACTTGATCCTTTCTCCCCAGAGCTAGCCCTATTCCCCTCGCACTAGCATTCGACGGGTAAACCGATTACAAATTATGCTCATTCACAGGATTCATTGAACTCTACTTCTAGGAATATTAGATTTCTTCCTCACCGATGGAGTTGGAGTTAGACCAAATTTATATTAAGGAAGATCCCTTCGCTGAGCAATTCGGCTTTCCGCACCGATTAACCTAATTTACCTGCCTATGTGAGGTCTCAGCAACGACTGGAGTTCCTCAGTAGAGTTATTGGAGGGAAAGAGAGAGCTTTTCAATCCAATTTCAGATAGTGTGTACCAAACGAACAAAACAAACTGAAAATAGAAAGGGGGTTATCTCCTCGAAGCAAAGGAAGAGTGGCGTGGTTCTTTCGACTATAGGAACTCGATGTTGCTAAGCAAAAAGTAGCGTAAACAGGAGAAGATAGGGTATTTTCAAAGAGATTGAACTTGGCTTTTAAGCCACGAAATCTAAGTTTCGTTTTCAATCTACTATAGACACCTTCTTACACACCCTTCGAATAGTAGAAAGACCTCCCACTTTCTTCGACTAGAAAGACCTCCTCCTTTCCATTGGTCGAAGCTAAAGCCTTTGACCTAACCAAAGTTTTCAGCTGCTATACCCACATCCGTGAAATGGACAAATCGGGATGGGAAAACCGATGCATCACCATTTGCACACACGTGTGAGACCGTGGGCTACATGGCTTTTGGGCGGTCCCTTGGGTACAGCATTAGCATTAGTGGGAGCAGTGAGCGATAGGTGGCTTAGGGCAGAGTGGCTTAAGGCATTGGGGCAACAAGTATGCTTTTATTCTTCTTCTTACTCTTAGAAGAAATAGAATAGTGCGCTAGCGGGTCTGTAGTACACACTATTAGCGGTAATATGATAGGGGGATTAGGGCCCTGCCCTGGTTTCTGCTTTCGCTTTTCTCCCATAAGTGGCTTCTTCGTACCGGCTTAGTCTTAGTAGTATACCCTGCTTTCAACTTCTGTTCGTGCCTTTGTTAAGAATGGGTCAAGGTTCGCCCCACTTCGTTCAGGACTGACTCCTCAATTCCATGAAATGAACAAATGTCTGCGGGAAGAGCTCCTTCTAATCTTAGTTATGGTATTACCAACTAGAAGGTGAAGCGAAATTGAGAATATTCATATAGAGGTAGGCTCCAACCTATACCTGCTTGAGTGAGCTCCTGCTTTAGGAAAAGGCTTAGTCGGGAAAACCGGAGCAAGAGCAGGAAGCCACCTCCGTTTCGTATTCTTATGTGTCTGAGGCGGTAGAAAGACTCTTGGTAAAAGTCATCTTCTCTTTAAGACGTAATCTGATCTTTTGGAAGCAAAAGTAGAAACCGAAGTCAAACCGATGCAACGAAGCCTTGTCCCAAGCATACGTCGAAGGCGGCTTCTTCTTATTATCCGTCGATGGTCCGACATGAAAAGGTTCGAGAACGGCCTCTGAGCGCGATAGCGAAGAGGTCGAAAGATGGTTCAAACATGGTCTAAGCCCCCTTATTTTGGAACAACTATAGTGAGACAAGGACTGAAAAAGTAGGCTTATCTGCACGTATTGATAAGTCTGCGTTCTCTTCTTTAATAGAATAGAAAGTGGTAACTCCCCGGTTGACTTACTTTACCGCTCCAACCAGTGCAAGTTGTTCCACTTTTGCGGCTATGTCTGATGGAATTCATTCTCTTCCCTCTACGGATTAGAGGAAGATTGATGATCGCGATCTTCTACTGGAAGTGATTACTACTTGTACTATGTGTTCTAACCCTTACCTACCTCAAAGGGAAGAGCGGCAACCAGCTGAGAAGAGTCCCCCGCTGCCAGTACGGATTGGCATTCCTATAACACTATAGAAGAGTTGAGCTCTAAAGCAGTACTCCTAACAACCAACTCGGAAACTACAACGGAAACCGCAACTGAAAGGGCAACCGAAAGATCAGAGTAAGACTCGCTTTTTCCGCCTGCTTTTCGCCGTTAACATCTGCTTGAGAGAATAGATATTCTGTTGGCATTTTCATAGAAGTAATCTATGTGGCTTAGCCTTGCGAGTCTCAAAGGCTTAATCCACCCACCTCGGTATAACTCTCTATTCCCTATCCCATTCTTCGATCACTTGCTCCAGGGAAGACGAATGCAGTAAGTCCTTTTCGTAAGGTTTCAATCTCGGTAGTCTAAGGAATGAGAGAATGGATATTTCGTAGTGTGATAGACCAGACTTCGATGTAGATGTTCTCTCTTCCATTGGGCCGGTCTTTGAATCGAGTCTTTCCTTAGAAAAGAGGTTTACAGGGCTTAAAATACTACATACAATATTTACATAACCAGAGCTTGAAATATCTTAAGAGAAGGACGAGTAGCACGAGGAAGGCCTAGCTCCTGTAACCAGGTCCCATCCTTCTAAGTAACAAAGGTTCTCTTTTTCAGTTACATTCTCACTCTCTGAAGCAAGAAAAGAAATCTGTCCCAAAGGAACTCAAACAAGAAAGTAGGAATTACGTATAGATAAGATCTGAGCTTTCCTCTCCTACAAAGAAGGGCTACATCGCTCATCATAGCCCGGTGTTGGAGTAGAACAGCAACAATCGTCATATATTCTTTCTATTTGAAAGGAATCTTCTGCATCTGATTCTGAGTATTCCTCATCTGAGTATGTTGCTTCTGCTCTAGTCCTTGCATTACTTACAGTCAAGATCCCGAGTAAAGGTAGCCTCCAAGTCATCAAATTATGTCACACATATAACTGTAAAACCACAGAAAAGTCGTCTTTCGATCGCATCTCTGCTTGTTGATGCTCTTGGCGCATACCTCCCTTATTACATATGTCTCCTACTTCCTATCCTTTCAGGAAGCTCTTCTTCTCATTTCATTTCAGGTGGATCAAGTGATCGATTCGGCAAAGGACTAAGAGAAGGTACTCGACTTCAGTTGACTTCGGTTTCGTTGTTGGGCCTAACATCAACTACCCTTCGACGTTGGGACAAGGGTTATGCTTCTTCCCATGGAGACACTCTTGACTAAAGAAAGTCGAAAGAGGAATTTATAGCCACTTATAGCAATATAAAATAGGATGCTTCTATATATTATTATTATTATGAAAAGTGAGAATTCAGATTCAACTAATTCGAATGTTAAAGATAGGATTTCAATTGATTGGGATGAAACAACTCACTTGTCATACTAGCCTGTCATCTATGGTTTCGTTTCTGCAACTATGCCATACTTGATTGAGAGTCCGCTTCCTCGTCTTGGAATATGCCTCACTCACTCTAAAGGTAAAGAATCCCTGTGCGCGAGGGAAGCCCCTGCTAGGCAGTGCGAGAGTAGAGCAGGTTGCTAGAGCTATAGTAGTCTGTTGCTAGTGTTAACTACGGAAATATGCGGTTTTAGAGCTCTTACAGTGCCTTGTTTTCATACCTCTTAAAAATACCTACCCTCTCTGAATGGTAGTTTTCGTGAGCTGTAGCTATAGTCTTTAGGTACACTACCCCTCTCTACATGTCGTTAAAGCGAAGGTTTACCTGGATAAAGTATTTCATTGTAAACTAAGATTCCCTGGCTTTGTTGCCACTTTCCACCGCTTTCAAAGGTAACGAGCTATAAGATGAAGAGATAGGTCATGAGCTAGATGAATATATAAGCTCGGTAGAACTCAAATAATACGTGTTAGCAACGAAAGGTCGAATAGAAGCACAGATCCAAGGCTAACAACCTATGATCGTGGCTGCTAACGTCTAATGAAACCGGAAGGTAGTTGGCTAAAGCCTGAACCGAACCTCGGTATTTTCTTATTTGTTCCTTTATTTACTAAGACCTAAAAAATTAACAACAAGTAAGCGGTTCCAGTCGCAGCTGCTGCCAATGCCCAAGTAAGGGAGCGAAGTACCATAAGTAAGGGAAGCCAGAGGAGCCTAGGGTGAAGCGGAAGTAATGGGATTGGCCAGTCTCTCTTTGAGAGCGAGAGGCTGAGGCCCAATGAGAATGACTGGGCAAAACCAGTGCTTGTGATTCACCGCTCTGGGCCTTGTCGTAGTAGGAAGAAGGCTTCAAATAAGACAGAGAGCTCCCCTATAGGCTAGGCTATGAAATGCCTTTCATTCACTGATTTATGGCTTTCACGCGAAAGAACTTCACTGGCGAGTCATTCCCTCGCTTACCCATTCCAGGAACTTAGAAAGAAGGAACTCGTTGTGGAAGGGGCGTGCGTAAGGGCCCTTTGATTACGAGAGTGGTACATCTAAGAATAATAATAGTGCATAGAATCCGGATTCTGAAAGCCTTGCCTTCTCTTGTTCTCTTTGTGAGTCGATAGCCAACGCCAAAGGAAGGTGGCCCATAATGCTAGAAATGGCTATTTAAACGAAATTAAAAAGAAGCTATTAGGCATTCGCCTATCAACCCTGTAACACGAGCTTATTAAGAGAAAAAGAAACGAAGGAAAAGCTCCTCTTTTTGTTCTTCGACAGGAGATAGCTGAGGGTTACGTCCGGAAAAGATAAATAAGAAAGAGAGGCTACCTTTCTATTAGAGCGAGACTTCCTATACTACATATGGCATCGATGAGCGAAGTTAGCAGTAAAGCAAAGGAAGAATGAAGAGATTACTTTCTTTATGGATAAGCTGCTTCTTCTTATTGATAGGGAGTGGTAAATATGGCTTCTTCCAAAGAATTCTGATTGTAGAGTAGAGTTATCCTCTTGGATTGGTTTCCTATAAGGAAAGGGAAGTTTTACACATTTAAGTAGACGATGTGCGATAAGGGGAGTCAAAGAAGTGGAGTTGAGTTCTCGCTAGGCGGCCGACCCAACGCCGAAGTCGAAGTGAACGAATCCGAAAGCCTCTTCTTCCTCTAGATCAGAACCGGGTACTACTCAACTCCTTTACTTCCGAAAGTCAACTCATCTATTGCAGTTGAATTGAATGATTTCATTCATTAGGTATAACCCTGTAAATGCTGTTTCAAAAGAGAATACTCCGGTTGTGGGAATGTTTCGATCTATGAATGATAAAAGAGACTTATAGAACTTCTTTTCCTCTATTATAGTACCTGAGCTTACTTAACTCTATCTCATGATAGGACGTTGGAGAACGCGCTTTCCTAGCAACTTCTTTTCTTCTTCTTCCGCTCTATGAGTATTACTTCAATCTCTTAGACTTCGAATTCGAATAGGCGGCAGGGGGACAGCGAGAAGGGCGGCCCCCACAGAGCTAGGAGATCAAATTACCTATCTGAGCCAATTTACTTGACTTTCTCATTAGTGATATCTAGTTCCTATAGTCGTTAACATGAAAGAAAGTGGTTTTAGTGGTTTTTGTTCCTTCTCTCTCGGTACAAGCCCCTTTCGGTCCTGTTGTTAGTAGTTCTAGTTGTTAAGGAAGGTAAGGGATGGTAGTCGTTCAATATCCCGAGCTATGGCGCTGTCCCGGCAGGGCAAAGTCAAACCTAAGTCAACAAGGCTAACGTCGAACCCTTGCCCAAGCAAAAGAAAGATGTTAAATGCCACAGTCGAATGCGAAGGATGTTCAGAAGAAGAGAATGAGTTCCAGTTGTTAGGAGTAGTAGCTGTTTAGGGTTAGCATCCAGTAGTAGTTGGAGTTCCTGGTTGTTGTTCGAGTTACTGTTGCTAAGGATGTCCCTGCTTGTTGTTTGTGCGATAGGAATCGGAAGGGAGAGTGGCATGAGAAGGAAGCCCATTCGAAGGTAGAAGGCGGTTGGCGAGCGTGGATCCAAGGGGGCTTGTACCCGCCCGCCGGGCCTCTGCTTCAAGCAGAAGAAAACGCCAACGCCGTTTAAGGCATCGTAAAGTAAACCAGATACAGATGGAGTGGGTTTCAGTGTAATAGAGTGGATTTCGTTCATGAGAACGGGCGTCCAAAGGCCTTACTTGCCGAATAAAGAACAACGCGTCTTATGAGTGCAGAATCGGAAGAAAGAATGTTGCCCGGGGCTTCAAAAGAGAAAAATGATCCTTGGAGTGCGGAGTGAATGCGGAAGTTTGTCGTAGACAGAATGGATGTTGCTACTATAGGTAACTTCACCTATAATGGTTGAAAAGGCTTCCTGTGGGCCATTAGGCATTCGATTATGAATCTCCTCATCTCTAGGTAAAGAAGATGCCTCTACTTCAACGCATTTACTTGCCATTTACATATTGGTGGTTTATGCTTCTTCATCCGGAAGAAGAAATCTCTTAAGAGAAGATTACTAATTCGAACTACTACGTTATCTTCGAACACTACTGGGCATATTAGTATAATAATCTTACACTACTTGCTTAATTAGCTCCTACCGCCTAATCCAAGACTACACACCATACACTACATACTTTATTAGATAACTAGCACTCCAACTTTCATGTGTTAAGCATATTGTTAGTCTGCATTTCGAGATAGGATCGAAGCTTTCTTTTGAGTTTGATTGGTAAGCTTAGCCTGTGTAGAGTCTAGATAGGATTCTCGACCAACTCGGCCCTCCCGAAAGGGCAGCATGGTCAAATGGAAGCCTACAGCGAGGCAAACCGACCGTCCCTTTGATGGATATCTTTCAGGTCGACAACCTCTATCACAACTCTGGATACGTGCTCTATTATGTAAGCAATTCCGGATTCATAAACCACTTGGACGACTTCGGACCATTGCATTGATGTGATTTCCAGTTCGGGTTCCTTCTCTTACTAGGTAGGGCTTCAATCAACAGATTGGACAGCTATCGGAATCGAAAATAAGTCTAGTATAGTAATATGATCTTTGGGTAAATGCCGCTTTAGCGATCTATTCTCTCCTCTTATTACGAAGAAAGGAAGACCTGTCCCCTCCGCGTAAAGGCCTCTGATTGTAGTTTCTGACTCTTCTTGCTTAGGAAGTTTATTCCATTGACTTTCCTTCTTCTAACGAAAGATCTATTCTTGAAACTAGAAAAACTTATCGGCTTGAGAACTCGCAACCGTTCTTTCATGTGCCTTAGTTAGAAAATAATCTACTTCGCTTACTAGCCTTGCTTGCTCTTCCTTAGCGACGCATGCTACGTCCTACTTTCTTTCATTCTTTTCTTCGGTATACTAGACTATGGTAAACCCCATCCCTTAACGTAAGGTAATCCTTCACCGACAGCAGAAACCACTATTAACAACGATAAACAACTAGAACTACTAATACATTCACATCGGTGTGATTACCTTTCCTTCGTCTTTCGACTATAGGAAGTCGATGTCACCCATGATAAAGTCACGTAAATTAGGTAAGATAGGTAAATTTGATAGCCCTTGCAGTGGCCTTAGACGTTTGTACGCGCAATTAAGTGTAAATACACTTCCTACAGTATTAATAAGGCAAAAGACAAACTAGAGAAGATAGAGGGCTGGTTAGCAACTAATAAGCTAATATAAAAGGGGAAGCCCATTACTTTTCATAGTCTCAGATTACGTAAACTAAGCTACATAATCTTCTCTTTCTTCTCTCTTACTATACTAATTAATTATCTAATAGAACGCTGTAGTATAGTATAAACTAGTAATCTTCTCCTTGGGGCGCAGTCCCCGGCTACTCACTACGTTCTTCAACAAATCAGTACTCTAGCCGATACCTTTTGTTTCTAGCACTTGGGCAAACGGGGAAGGGAATAGCTGTTCCCTTGCTTGTTGACTGAACCGGGAAACTCGCTAAAAAGAGTTCTTGAATTGCTCTCAGAGATTGGAACTGTTGCTTCTACGCCTTCTCTTAATTTAATAATTTGTGATCATCTTACCGGTTGAAGTAGCGGATTCCTCGCTTTTAGGTAGATGCTTCCTAAAGGAGGAGGCCCCGGTTTGCTAGGTGTAAGTATCTGATTCCGAACGAAGGGCAAGCGGTTAGCTAAAGTCCGTAGTTTTAGCAGATTCCTAGGTTTCAGGTATATGCGGGGAAGCTGCCGCAAGCCTAGTTTGCGAGAGGTTTTATCGGTAAGAGGGTTCTTCCTATAGATTAGCTGTTCCCTCAGCTTGCTCTTTGCCTGCGGGCTATGAAAAAGGTTTAAATAGCTATTTCTAGCATTATAGGATAGGAGTTTCAAAAAATTGGAGTGAGGAATCCTTAACTTAGCTTCGGGCAGGTAATAGAAGGTTACACCTAAAAGAAAGGGGCTTGTACCTATTCTCGATCGAAAGAATAGGAATAGGTATCCCAACCAAAGTCAATCGAAGTATTTCCACTCACAATCAAAGGAATCCCCCACCCATGAAGTCACAAGAAGGCTTGATTTGCTAGCCTCATCTAGGCAGGCGAGCTCTATGCACAGATTCAATTTGTAGTGGTGTCGAAGCGATCAACTCCATTTTCATTTTCGTTGGTCTCGGGATAGTTGATCAATAGCAAAACCACTCTTTGGTTATGCCATATTGGGATTTTTTCTAACCGAGGCAATCCGCGGGTTAGCTCCCTACAACCCAGAACGGGGAAGCATCTGGTAAGAGTTATACATTATCTTTTCAGCGGCAGTTACCCGCACACATGGTATATATCAATAGAAGAGACAGCATATCCCGTAGTATAAGTAGAAAGTTCCCGTTCAGAATCTTTGCTTTGAGATCACTCGCACCAAGCGTGGAATAGAATAAAGGGTAGGCGAAGTCATCATATATAGGCCCGTGCCCCGCAGCATCACGCCACCCAGAGTCGAGGAATAAAGATTAGCAATATGCTTAACACATGCAAGTCGAAACTCAATGTTCACGCCCTAGCGCGCCCCAAGTGATATGTCATACAAAGAAGCTCGAGATTAATGATGAAAATAAAATATGAGACATGAAATTGCTTAGAGAAGAAAGGGGGCTTTTCCCTCGAGAATCTCAGGATATTCCTGCTTTCTGGATCCGTCAAGTGACGAAAAAGTAGGTAGAAAAAGTAAGATTGGCGAGGTGTGAATCTAATCAATCCGCGGATGGGGAGTTCGAAAAGAATGCATTGTGATGTTAAGAAGGAGCGTGAGTGAATTCGAAAGAACGAAGCAAGGACATCTGGAAATGAGACGACTCTTTCTTGAACTATATTATAAACAGATCTTCTCCTCTACACCAATCACGAGTTTTTCTCTATTCCTCCTGTATATCGTCGTAACGCCCTTAATGCTAGGTTTTGAAAAAGACTTTTTATGTCATTTCCATTTAGGTTTGATTTGGATCTCTCTGTTGTTTTCTTTTCTTTCCACACCTTTTTTTCGAAATGAGAAAGAAGATGGTACACTTGAATTGTATTATTTAAGTGCTTATTGCTTGCCAAAGATCCTACTTCTACAATTGGTAGGTCACTGGGTTATTCAAATAAGTTGTGTTTTCTGTGGTTTTCCCATGTTACAACTTCTGTACCAATTCGGTCGATCCGGAATGGATTGGTTAAACATTCTATTAGGGAGCCTGGTCTTGACTCTTCTGTGTGGTATTCATTCTTGTTTGGCTCTGGGAATCACATCCAGCAGTGGTTGGAACAGCTTGCCAAATTTAACCACTTTACCTACTTTATTGCCCCTAACCCTTTTTTGTACCTCTATTGAAACAGAATGGTTTCATGTTCTTTTATTGATTGGTTATTTCTTTCTGTTCGTATCTCTTTTTCCAATTTCGGTCTCGATTAGTTCACAAGATTGAATGGCCAATTCTCCTCCGGACCTTCGATTCGATTGTTTTCCAAGAAAGTTGAGCCGGGTATGTAAGCCATGTATCTGGGAGGAACTTAAAAGAAGGGCTTTCTTTCTTCATTTCCCCGTTTTGGTCTTGCAGCTATTTAAATAATAATTCAATCTTTCTTCTAAATAAAAAAGATTGAATATATCTCCAATCTCTAGTGGTGGTGGGACCAACCAAGATGTATGTCGTCCAACCCGACCTCAGACTCTTTCTTCCCGACCTATTTGACTCTCTGGCCGCAGTTATTTAGCAGACCGGAGTAGTATTTATTCTTTATGGAGATGGACAAATGGCTATTAGGAGCCGGCGAAAGGCTTTCTTTGGTTATTAGGTTAGTGGCCCGGTAGACTGTATAAGCAGAGGTTACCTATCCTATTATTTCTGAGGTCTCAGTCAATCAAGTAAAGTAGTAGGCACCGTTGTGATCAATTGGGATCAGCAGAATTCGTTCTACTACTGCTATTCCCGCCGTACGGGACCTTCTAGCCCGCCAGTACGCTATCGATCTATTCTATTGGGCCAGTAAGCTATCATATACACGCGCTTCGCTATCCACATGCCCATGCCCGTGCAGACGAGCGACCGGCACAAGCTAGCTGCCTAATTCTCCGAGGTGCATCAAGCTTCCGCGGCTTGCGTAATGTAATTCATACCGGTGGGCAGCATTGGTAAGATGAGGTTCATACCGAAGAATACTATTTCATAAGGAGAGTCGTCGAAGCAAAAAGATTTCAACAAAGCAAAGCTTAAAAAGTTCTCTATTGAGTGGCTTGGGGTAAGCTTCTTTTCTTAGAATATCAACTGAAACACCTAGCCGGGTAGAGCAGCCAGTCAGTCGGAAGCCGAAGTGGGTGCCATAATTCTAATTGCGAAGATGTTGAGAAGTAAAGTCCCCCGGAGGAAGCTCCCTGGCAGAAAAAGAAAGGCCATAAGGTAAGCAAGCGGTGTGATTCTTTTTGATGGCGATCATGAGCCCATTGATTCCTATTCAGACCCCCTATTCCGCTTCTATAGTAAACTCGTCCACAAACACAAATCCATCTTTGGCTGATAACTCTCGTCCGAGTTTCGCCCGCTCCGGCAGGAATGGAGCTATTTCACATCTTTTATTACCGAATAGGGGCAGCCAGCCAATCTTATAAAGGCTGTGCGGGAAGAGGTCCATTGAGAGGTCAACTTCTTCTCTTTAGAGGTAAGAGAGGGGGGAGATCAGTTTGCCCTTCCTTCGGTGGGCGTAATCTCTTCTTCTAATAAGTGTGCAACGACTCCAGGCTCCAGCCGCAAAACAAGAACAAGAAGAGTTCTCTCCTTAAGTTTTCTGGAATACCGAAACTGAAATGGAAGAGTCTTTCTTTCTTTTTTTTGGTTGAAGTAGCTGCATTCGTATAGTAGGGTCTTAGTAATACCGTTTTTAGTCAACACAAGCCCCCTGTTGGTTTATTCGAGAGTTTGACCCTCGGGTACAATCGACCAGAGGATTATGTTATAGAAGAAAAGGTAAAATAGAATAAAAGGCGGTTTTAAGGCCCTCTAAATAGAAGAGATAGGGCATCACCTTACCTTAAGCAGATGTTAAAAACAAGATTTCACCACACGAAAACGGCCATACAAGAAGTTGAACCAATACCATGCTCTAAGGATAGGAATCGAATAATAAGGGGGCTTGTACCGTGAGACCAATCCCAATCGACCAACTTCGAACGACTGGAACGATCGCAGCCCAAGACAATAGGCATAATTACCAACTCTGACTGCACTGACCATACTCAAACTCCTTCTCAAATCAAAAGAACCAGAAGAATGGTGTAAGGCTCTCGACCGCATTCGCTACTTAAAGAACAGAGGCGGAATGAAGCCATTTATGTTTAGATTAGGATAGCGATGTAAGAATGGCCCACAGGCAAAACAGATTGATTCATCCATTCGTGTAGAAAGATGATGCCCAAAGAAAGTGGGAATTAAGGTAAGGTATCATAGGAGGTGTGATGTACATGCACTCGGGGGTGCAAAACTTACTTCTTACTTTGTCATCTGCCAGATGCCAAGCTTCCGGTGAACCGCACTCTTCGGCCATCCCGATCAGTCATATCTTCTTCGCCCGCTAGGCTAAGGGCGCTGATAGAAAGCTTCATTGTCGCCCGGTGATCTCCTATCTTGTTCTTTTTCTTCTGGTAAAAAGGCATTTTATCGTCCTTGAAGTACTGGAATTGACGCTCCTGATGCGCCAGCCTTTGTGCTGAGGAGCCACGGTAACTAAGCTTCCCCCAGGGAGAACGGGAATGCCGGTAGTGAGAGGGGGCTCAGTACCGGCATTCGCTTTCTTCCTTCAGCCTTGCCAGCCTTCTCCCCTTCCCTTGCTGATGCCATTGGACGTGGGATGGTCAGCTTCCTATATTTAGTAGAAGGGAGGGTCAAGGTACATTTCCAGGCTTTGACCTAAGTAAGAGTAAGAAAAGCAGCTTCCATGGTTGCCCTTAATACCTTAGCCCGGGGACTTCGACAGTAGCATCCTTTGCCTTCAACAACTACTTCAATTGGGGTTCTCCTTCCCATGTCGGAGTGCTGCCTTTACTTATAGATTTCTTAGTCTTCTTCCCATTAAGTAATCTCCTTCTCTTACTAGCCTGTCTTTGTCCATATAGCGCGATAGGTAAAAGTCATCTGAGATGTTGGAGCAAGGGAGCTGTTAAGCTCGCTCTAATCTTTGGTCTTCCTGCTTCCTAGAGCACGAGAGGGCGTTTTCGTGTAAGATTGATCGACGAGAGGAACTACCGCATCAGCCATTTCTTTATGCCGACAACCAAATTTGCCGCTCCCAGCTGGATGATTCTCTATCTGGTTCAGAGTCCTTAAATCTCCTTTTTCGTTTACTTGAATCCCTGGAATTGCTGCTTTTGGTGCGATAGCTCTTCAGCGGGGGGTATTTCTTTAATTAGGTAGGTATTAGCTATAGATCGTCCTATAAGAGACGGATTTGACTACCTTTTCCACCTCTTGTGCCTTTGTTTGGTTCGGATGTTTGGAACCGGAGCGCCTTATTTACAACTACAAGTTTGACTCATTTGAATGGGTCTTTAGACCTTACCTTGAAGTATGGTTCTTGTCAGTAAGGCCCCTATAGGGAAAGCAAATGATCGTTCTGGCTTGATTACTGGGCAGACATTATCTCGTATTCTTTCTTTTTCAATTTCTCATAACAAAGCCTCAAATTTCTTTCTTTATTCGACTAGAAAGACCTTCGCTAGACACCTTCCTTCGATAGTTGTATTGGAACCTGGGGACAGCTGCTAAGCTTTCACTTCTATTAAGATATTTTACTTTGGAAATAATACCAACTTCCTCTTGGGGATGCCATTGGTGCAGAACCTTGTCACTGTTGTTGATAAAGAAAAGAAAGGATGGTTGTTGCCAGAGCTATCCGTTGACTCTATTCCTCTTAAGAGATGGGGCTTGCTTGTTCTCCTTATAGGTAAATCAAACCTCTTATGAAGAGGATGTGGAAACTCGGTACGGAGGGGCTTTATACCTTCGAACGATAGGAAATGATAATCACATAGAGAAGAAAGTGTGCTTTCTTCCCTTTCAAATAGAAGGAAAATCCTCCTTTAAAGCGCTAAGCGAGTTTCAGAAAGAATTCATATATGATATTTACATTTCATAATTCATACAAGGAAACACTTTCATTCTTTAAACTCTTCTTTCAGATAATATTGAATATTTACAGTGGAAGAATTAATCTATTTACAGTGTGAGAATTAAATCACTTGAAGCAAGCAAGTAAGGTGACTCTTGAAATCGCTAATCGCTAGGCAAGGAGTTAAAGACTTCAATCGCTACTAGCAGTTACGATGGACGAGTTAAAAGATATAACGAATTCTTCTCTTTTACTTATCTCATTTAATATCATAAATAAACAAAAATTCCCGGTAAAATGCTAAAGAGTTTTTTTTTCAATCAATGTTTAAGGAGATAATGGGACCAATTTGAATATCTAACATTTTTTGGTCAAAAAAGTCATAAAGATTGCTGAGGAATACGGAGAGGATATTTGAAAAAGGGTTTTCATTCGAATACATCTTATTGAATGTTAAATAAAAAGATGCCCCTTATCTCAGAAATGAGGAGAGAGAAAAAGGGCCTGTAGAGAGGAATAGTGTAGAGAGAGTAGTGGGTGTACTGACTTACTGTATACCGCTGTTAGTGAACACTAAGGTCTTAGTGGACTGACAGAGCGAGCTCTAAAGGTAGAAAAAAAAGATGAATCAAGAGATAGTGGTTAGGTCTTTTCCTAAGAAAGGACAGAGCTGTCGAGTGACGATTGGCAGAGGGGAGTTCATGATGTACCTGGGTACAAATCCGCCAATAAAAAAAATACAAGTAGAAGCCAGTGAAAGTGAAAGAGGAGTAAGCAGGGTACGACGAAGCCCTAGGCCTAAGGGGGAGTACGTAAACAAGTACAGATCACATGGTTTTGTACTGATCCGCTTTCGAGCTGTCGAGTGACGATTGACTGAGCGTGCTTTGTCGTGGTGGAGTACTCTCTGACAGATTCGCTCTATTATTGCCTCCTATTCCTTAGGGAGTGATCGGGCTTAAGCCGCGTGGCGATACCCGCGAAAAACATGGGGGCCTTTCGTACTCCAATCCGTACGAAGAGAATTATTCAGCACACTAAAATCTAGTGGATCTGGTTCCATATTCATGAAAAGCCGGGGTTGAAACATGTTATGAAACTAAGACAACAATTCTTACTAATAATAAGAAAGAGTTAAGCGCCTCCAAGGCCTATAAATAGAAGCTTCTTTCAGTCTATATTTTCAAAGAGAGAGGTAGAAGTCAGAAAGAAAGACTTTCAGTAAAACTTAATGGATATCATTGCCGAAAGACTGGCCACTATTCAGAACTCAATCCATCAGGTAGAAAACCTGAAGCTCCAATGTGAGCAAAGGCTTGGTCTGTTCTGGGAGCATCCGCCTGCTCTCGATCCTGAGGACGTAGGAAGAAGGATGCAACTTTTACGGGACCGCATTCGCGGTCTGGAAGACAGGAGGAGGTCGCTCCTCAACGAACAGCAAGAGCTCATTGTGCGGGCTGCTACCCTCGGTGACCGTGGAGACTAGAAGAGTCCGTCGACTCTTTCTAGAAGATTTAAATAAGTGTCTGTAGACGCAAAGTAGTGTGTTTTAATGTAGGGTCTTCTTCTTCTTTGGTGGAGATCTACTCCTATGCTAAGTGTCTTTGTTTGGTTTTCTTTGTTGTGTTTAGTTGTGTGGCTGGTCTATGTGTGTGTAAGCTTCCTATTTTCCATGTAACAAAATTGCTTCTAGTGCTGGAATGAATAAAATCTGCTTTGTTCTAGTTCCTGCAGAAAAATGGTTTATTTAAATATTTTTTTATATTATATTTTTCTCACATATACAAGCTAAAACTACAGCCAACAGGGTGGAAGTTGTGTGTTTACAGTAACTCTCCTCTATCCTATAATTGCATAAGCATAGCAGAAAGCTTCCATGCCTCGCTATCCTATCTTGAAAACCGACACCGATCTTTGATGAAAGACGCCACAAAGCTAGTATAGTTATCGCACACCTGATCTTCTTTCTGATAGGAATGATCACCTTAGAAACTAAATAGGAGTGACCCTCTCTTTCCCGATGCGGCAAATCCGGTCTTATTAGGTAATGAAGTGATCCTTTTTCGAAAAAAAAAAAAGAAAAGTAGTAATAGAGAGCTATTAGGGGAAAGAAAGCTCTGAAATGTTGGAGGTATTTTAAAGAGAGAAATGGCTTATATAATGTGATATGTTTTTTTCTCTTTATTGTAGTGTTCTGCCTTTCATCTTTTATTGCTCCGAAGAGACTATTTTAGATTAGTGCAAGCCTTCTTGTCGGCCGCAAAGGGATGCGTGCCCCTTTGATTCACTAACATGTAGTCTTAATCTGAATTACGTGTGGATTCCCAATAAGAGTCGAGTTTTCCTCAGCGGGGACTGTCTCACGGTTCAGGTCTTATAACCATTCTTTTATTGTAAGTGAGAGTCTAGACTCTTGTAAGAGTCAGAAGCTATTCTAGGAAACCTTGGTACGGATGCCTATGAATAGTCGAAGGAATGATCCCTGCTTAATAGTCGCTGTAATAAGAAGACTATTCAAGTTAGATGAGAGTAGTGCCGGCCAATGGAATCCAATTTATAGAAGGGGCTTTCGAGGAGTCTTGCTTGCATATAGGCGTCCTTATGATGTCTTAGAGAAGAAAGGTGGGGGGGAGATGTCAGATGGATCAGATCTAGCGCGGGTTCGATTCCTGCGCTAATCAGGAAATGAATAGGGCCCCCGTCCTTCTCAAGTCTATACTATTAGGGATGACTTGAGGGAAAGAGTTATAGAGAGCTCTTGCCAAGAAGGTAGTGACGGACTCCTTTTATAGAATGCAAATTCTAGGAAAAAGAGGAAAAATCCTGGGTTTGGGAAAAGGCACCAATAGTGCGATTTATAGTTAAATAAGAAAATGAAAGCGAGTGTTGTAAAAATAGTATAGTTAAGGGCTTGAAGCTTGGGTGTTCGGATGAAAGAGACAAGGGAAGGCCTGCCCTAAGAAGTGATCGACTCTGCTCTTTCGCGCTATTGATTCTCAAATCCACAAATAAGACCAGTTATCTTCTATTATAGTATCCCGACTTAACTTCTCTATCGGTATAACAAAAGAGAATGTCCATTCTAGAGAAAACGAATCAAAGAGATTACTGAACATAGGGGTACGGCAGCAACAACCCTTGGCTAAGCAACTCCTTCATCAAGTTCATTATTGATGGTAAATGCTGCTGAATGTACGACTCTTGTTTCAGTGAGTGGGCTTGTACCAGAACGTTATTGCATTTCATGTGTTAAGCATAGCGGCTTGTTACGCTTTCGATTAGAAGGTAGGCTCGATGTCTGCTACCGATGCTGAGCTGAGGGGGCCTTTAGGTCCGAAAGCGACTTTATATGATATTTCTTCTTGTTGAATGCGAAACCGAAGTGGAAGTGCTGTTCACTCCCGACCGGACCTATGATATCGCAGCTCTAGTTTGGAACGAGCAGGCATTCTTCTATGAAGTAATGTTACACCAGGCTCAAGCGAAGGATGTCTCTGGGATAATATACTTTCTTTTATTTCATTGGCTTCTTGCTTAGGCTACTTTGGAGTAGTCAAATCCAGTGATGTGTACAATACCTCCCTTTAGTTTAGGGAGGGAATCCTCTTTCTCTCTTCATCTTTGTTTTGCTCTCCTATAAATTGAGAAATAGGTGCGAGTAAGCCTTTGAGGGGACGGGCACCACTTTTCCCCCGTCCCAAGTCGGAAATCCGGCTTGAATCTTCTTCTTTTTTCGATGTACCTACATTCAATGTTTATCTGTGAACAGAGCCGATAGCCCTTCTTCAAATAGCTGAAATGCAGAAATAAGGTTTCTATTCGGCAGCTGAAATCAAATCGAAGCGGAAATGCCTTCCTCTCTTCTATTACTTCACCAAGGGTAAAATGCCTCTTCTTCCTCTATTTTTCAATTAGGCCGGGTGCACATGAGCCACTCGTAAAGTGAAAGAGTGAGCTCTTTCAGGGGATTCTTTGACGATAGAGCTTGCGAGAGAGCGTGAGGAAGAGTTATGATGTTGAAGAAATGGCAACCTATGCTGAAGACTGAAAGGGATGTCCATTCCACCAAGTGATCGAAGAAGGGAGCCTTATTGTACTGACCCCCGGGGGAATGTTACTATGGATAGCCCCCAGGCGGGATTCTCGCTTCTAAAGACCTACTATATGATCTTTGAATCACAAACATCTCTTCTTTCCCGTATCTCAATCAGCTAGCAAGAGGACTACCCCTTTTAGAAGGCAAATTTCCCGCTCCCTATGGAGAAGGAACAGGACCACTCTTTTCTTTGTCAAAAACAGGTTCGCTCAACAGCAATAGAATATCCCGGTGCCTTTCGCTCACCTTTGTTTTACCTACCATTCTTTTCTTTTAGCAAAGGTACTCAAAATAAAGGAATAGAAACAACCCGATACTTTCAACTCCCTTAGGCGAACAAGAGTAGTAGTTTCACTTGAATTCAGTACAGAAGAGGAATCGATTTCTGCTTCATTTCCCCTATCAATAAGGCACAGGAAGCTCCTAGCGCGTAAAGCAAACCAAACCCAACTCTCGTAAGAGAAGGCATAAGCCGAAGCAGAAGGGTGTTCCACTAACTGGGATTCTTTAGTATCTCGACCGCCCCTATGGAAAGGGTAAGGATGTTTGCCTAGAAGCTCCGAGTGCGTAATAGCTCACTGGCCCGACCGAACCTACCCTAGAAGGCTGACCAAGGGAATGATGCCCTACATGCTTTACCTGGCCAAGGAAACAAACTCTTTTCCTCTGCTGATTGATGCCCGGGATATCAAATCATACTTGCTGAAGAGATTGGGAATGTGTAAAAGATGAAATAGGTGTTAGTTCCAGCCTTCTATTGGGAGTAGGACTCCTTCGGTAGGAGATAGAATACCATACTTGATTACGAAGATACTATGCCAGAAGCTATGACCAATGCCCTATGTCCCATGCCAAAGACTATGGAAAGAAAGGCTACTTCCCACTGATTCTATTAATGGAAACCCGGTAAATGCGATCGTGAAAGAATAGGTAGCTTAAGAAAGAGCAGGCAGGCTCTTATTCATTTTAGGGACCGGAACCCCTTTTTAAGATGATTCACGATAGACTGTTTCTTACTCGCAGGACCAATGAAGACCAAGACAAAGTCCAATGCGAAAGGGTTATGTCTCACAGATTAGCTTTGAAGAAAAGCTAGCATATGGAGTCTCACAGAATCAGTAGTGGAAAGCTTACTTGCTTGTTACAGTACCAGTTGAACAACTTCCGGAACTACTATTAAAGAATGCCTTCTTTGACAGAAAGGAATGAGGAATGTTCTAAAGAGTGAATGGCCAACTCTTGTGATCGACTCCGTAAAAGGCGAGAACGGTAAAGCATAGGTGTAACCTAAAGATCATGTTACGCTCTATGAATGATAAAAGAGACTTATATCGAATGTTGAACTTTCTTAGATTTATCGCGCACCTCGGCACTCATAAGACGAGGAGATCTGTGGTCTTCTGCTTCTTGAGCACTAGCACCGGGTCCGTCGTAGGTTTCATTTCAGCTGTACTAAATGGATTGGATGCCCCCTTCCTTATAGATGACCCATCAACAAGATCCTATCACGCAGCACCTTACGGAGTGTCGATCATTCTTTTCTTTGGGAGCTGTCCCCAGCCCAGGCAACCATTCTTTATTAAGCGATATATCTGCAGAAGCAGAGGGAGCTTGTCCCATGTAATCAAAAACTCGCTCCTTCGATGAACTAATAATTGATCCGGCCTTCCTTTGACGTTAGTTAAGCCTACCTTCCCTTACCCTAGCCCTATTTTAAAGTGAAAAGGGGGTAATCTATTCTGCAAGTCCGGGATCAGCACAGGAATGAGAATTGAACGAAGCCTACCCAGGATGTCGAACTCCTCACTCAGCAACATCCCTCTTTTTTCTGTCGGGTGCTATTCCGGAAGAAAGGATCGAATCGAGTGAATAGTCAAGGGAGCTAGAGAGCCGACCACATAATGGTGCGCTCCCCTGCGCTGGTCTACCAATGAGTGTTTGCGGGCGATTAGAGGCCTTTTAAGGCCTACCCATGATCTTGGGCCTCTGACCCTGCTGCCATGCCAACTTTCGTTTCTTTTTAGGGAGTTTGTTCTCAGAGTGGCAATCCTAACCTCGTTGGAATATTCGTTTTCTTATTTCTCCCTCCTGCTGCAAGCCGCCGAGGAATAAAAACCTAAGCTTTTCTATTCCGTAAAATTATATAATAGAGGACTTCCAACACCCCTACTATAAAGTTAAAAAATGTTTCAACATTTTTCGTTTGCTTGAGCTTCGTCAAAAGTAGCCTCTTTTTCTCCTTTATCTCGGGTGCAAAAGCTTTGCTTTAATTGGATTCCACCCCTTCCCTTTGGGGGCGGAGGTTGCCTTTCTATCCTAGCACTTTCCCTTCCACTACCCCTTCCCCTACCCACTATGCTGGAGGAAGCAGGCGGCATACTCTACTAAATAATGCGCCCCTGCGTCTATGGGAGATTTGTATGCGCCAATTAGCTCGTCATTCGCTTGTTCATTTCCCAAAACCATCAAACCTTAGAGGATTTCCTATTAGATCGAAGATTACGTTAGCGGGGATAGAAACTCCCTTTCTTACTTGACCGGTACTACTGGCTTCTCATACTAGGCATAGGCACTCTATCTATAGATTGTGGCCCAAGGGCGATAAATGGCCTACCGATTCGGAAAGCACCATCTAACTCCACATCCTATTTTCATCGCGAAATCTGTCGAAGCTTTTTGCCCCGATAGCCTCGTACAGCTCGTGTAGGACAAAGCTAGCACAGCACTGTCTTAAATCACTTGAAAGATTGATTAATTGATAGTCCCCTAAAGATTCGGAGAGCTTTCACTTCGTAGTCGAGCAGAAATACGTGCCTCTCTAAACCTACTCTAATTTCTACTTTATTTACTGAGCCTGGATTCGACTCTTCATAACAAAAAAAGGGCAGAGCCAGAAGAAGAATTGTGTCGAATAGGCATCAAAGCTATTCCATTTTGTAGCATCCATGCTCTGAGTCATCTAGCATAACGCGAGACTAGAACGAAGAAAGACATCAGCAAGATTCATTTCTTCTCTTCCAGTAATGGTACAGAGACAGACAGATCTAGCTTGTAGGAAAGGCGAGAGTTACGAAGTAGGGCATCGGTCGGTTTTACCTACTATTGGATTTGAACCAATGACTCTCGCCGTATGAAAGCGATACTCTAACCGCTGAGTCAAGTAGGTCAAGCTGAGTCAAGTCAGAGAAAGCCGCGTAACCAAAGTTCCCCTTACGGGGGCGGAGCGCTAAGAAAGAAAAAGCGTTATCACTGACCTCTTTCCAGACTTGTCTCATTCCCCCTCTCTATCTCCATATCTGTTGAGATTTGACTAGCCCACTCTGGTTCATTAATAGTAGGAATCCACTCTTCTAGACTTCCCTCTTTCTTGCTGGGATCCGGGCCATAGCATAGATCATCACTCGTAGTGGGCTTTGCATGAGGAGGGAGCTCATTCCTTTCTTTTTTTTCTGGTACTACTATCCATTCATACTTCGATTGACTTACCATTTCAACCTCTTACAACATAAAGAAATATGCATAAAGAGAAAAGTACCCCAAGGTCACTCCTTTCGCGAAGGGTGATTCCGGAAGGTTCGGCAAGTAAGGCCTTTGGACGCCCCTTTACCGCTCCTTTCGTCCACTTCCGGCAACGCATCAAACCACTCATCCTAGTACTCGAGGGGGCGTAAGTCCGAAAAAAAGTAGTAGTAAGAGGCTATTTTTTGTACCACATGAGAAAGACTCTTCTATATGATATTTCCTGTAGGCGGGAATAAAGATAAGAAATGAGAGTAGTTCTTCGTTTACTCTATGAATGCATATATCCACTTATAAGATCTGTTATCTTCTATTAGAATAGAAGGATGCATGTGATCTAGATCTATTGATTGAAAGCCTGTGACTGGGGAATTAAACAAAGAAGAAAGTGAGTATTCTTACGTAGCATCTTGCCTGGCTTTTTGTCACCCTTTACTACAGTACAGCCCTATTTCATGTTGGCCAGGCGGCAGAGTCGACAGTGAGCCTTACCTTACTTCGCACTTGGTACTTTGCCTTGGGCCCGAACCTACCATTGACACCGCTGGTAATCCATTTATGAAAGGACTTACTGCGCCGGGTATCATGTTATGAAAGAAAGTTCTTTTTCTTGGGACAACTCATCATCTTAGGTTACCTCTTACCAATAGGTATGTGTAATTGTTGAAGCAAGTACCTATAGGAGGAGATCACTGCACCTGGCACCATTCATTAAGATGAGATGCCATCATCCCCAAGGGGGCTTGTACCGAGGAATATATTCTTTTGAATCAACATTTACAGGCCTCTCAAAGAAGCCGCATTTCCTGGTTCAATCGAAGACAAAGCAGCATACTCAATCTCAGCTGAGCTCAATTCCAACTCTTACAAGGTACCACAATAATAGCACCATTAGGAAAAGAGTAAGATCTTGCCAATTCGCGGCCTTCAACCTCTTCTTTGTCTTCTTGATTGATTGATAGAGAACTGGAATGATGATACTATTCCAAGCTATGCCTGAAGCTAAGGAGAAAGATACCTAAGTCAAAGGAGATATAAGACATAATCTGATCTTTGATTACGTTAACGGAGATGATAGTCATCTTATCATCTGTTATTGTATCAGGAGCTATCTTCCTCTTATTCTTAGTTGAGCTACTCATACTCTCTAGACTAGGAGCTAGCACTACTAAACAAGTACTATAACTATACTTTCTTAGTAAGGCAGCTCTTTGCAGTGTGAGTCTACAGCCCAGGTGTGAAGTCAGGCAGGCGTAAAGCCAAGTCCCATGCCAAAGACCTAGGCGCAGTAATTCCTTTCGGGATATCAAATGGTGTACCAAGGGCTCTTGCAGATGCCATTTATTCTGCTTTGAACATCGGTTGACTTCCTGCGTAAGGTGATTCCCCAGATGGTTCTTTTCATAGGCCTTAAAGGCTTTTCATCGCAGTTTCCGTAAAACCTCTGTCTCCTGGTTAACCTTCTCCTCTGGCTTCTCACTTCTACTATTAGAAAACGGGAAATGTCCTGTCTACGAGCACCTCAGCTTCTTCCTTCGCTTCCCCTTCGTCCCCGGGCGCCCTTTCTTCTGCATCTGATTCTGAATCTTCACCGGGATTAGGTCCCAGACCTTCTTTTCATACGACTCCTCATCCCACTACTTAGCGAGAGGAATAGCCTTTGATTCCTTGAGAGTCGTTCTTTAGTACTAGTTCTTATAGTGGCTCCTCACTTATAGTTATAGTTCATCTTGCTCTAGCTTACTACTGAGTAAGGAGTTCGTTCTTTGGAGAAGAAGGGCCTACCTCCTTTACCCGCCCTTTCCCTTACTTCATCTGAATCGAAACCTAGCCCTGAAGTCTTCGCCGGTAACATGCTTTTATATTAATTGATAACTATCATATTGTTCATTGCTCCTCTATTGCTGCATCGTTAAGGCTTCACTTTGATGTAGCTGAGGTTCCCGGACTCTTTTCTTAAGCAATTTCACCTGGGACAGGCCTTGCAACATGAACGAGTGAACGATCAAGACCACTAGGTTGAGCCTAATCGAAAGTATCTTCTCTTACGGACGACTTTCGTTCTTTCGGTAGCATACTCCAAGCAAAGGAATAGCTTGTGTTAAGCATGAAGCACCTACTAGACAAGCAAGACATTCTACTCGTAGTAGCGATCTCTTCTCATCTACCAACTAATCAACAGGAACTAGAAGGAGGTAGCACCGGACACAGGCAAGTGATCGATAACAAATACTATAACTAGTTGGAGCCACTACTACTATAACTAGAGCTAAACAACTAGCACAACTACTTACTATATTATAGGAAAGCTAATCTCTGCTTCTTTCTGTTCATCTCTTCTATTAGGAGATAAGGGAAAGCGAGACTCAGCTTACTCTCCAGACACAGGCGAGGGAACGATAAGCCTAGTGATGGCTTCTGCATCTTTGTATAAATCCTGCGAATAAATCACATACTTCGGAATCTCAGCGAGATGCCGATCCAGATGCCCTTCCCTCTTCTTCCTTTCGGAAAAGTGCTAATCTCGATGCGTTAGAGCGAACACGGTAGCCGAACATGAGGAAGTCCAGTCCTTCTTACTCCATTAATGAATGGATTGATGAATCTATGGATCTTCTAACCTCAGCTGCTGCGTACCGATCAGAACCTTTCATCATCACTGCCCTCTTCTACCTACACAAGGAGCCAACCCCCCGTAATCTTTGATTTTGCGCTAGGTGCTGCAAGCCCTAACCCGATCGTTGGAGTGAGACTAGTCTGCCTGCTTCCATTGGTTGGGACTGCCTCTGCTCGATATCTTCTCTTCATACCGATCGTTTGAATGTTGTGCAATGCTAGGTTGCGCTGTCGGGTCCGCGTCTTCCCCCGGCTCGGCTTTCTTCTCATAAAATTCATGAAACCTCGTAAAAACGGCTTCAAATAGCCCTCTTCCTACTCTAATTACCAATAGTCCCCTATAACTGTGATTTGTAGAAAAGGGGATTCCAATAGCGAGCGCGACCTTGTCTAAAGCATCAACCCCTTACGCATCCGTTCGCCCTTTCCTCCCAAACTTGGAAATAGAAAAGAGTCAACCTGCTCTATAGGCAGGATTCGTTCCCCAAATCTCACTGCACATATGCTTAGAGCCTGTTCTTTCTTTTCTTATGTGAATACCCGGGATTTTCGCTTCAAAGTAGTCTTTGATGTAAGTAGGGTTGTTGGATGAGAGAGATAGCTCATCGGTAGAAACAAAGAGAAAACAAGGTCTAACCCCCGTAAAAAGGGCTTGATTCAATGATTTATAGTAGGCTGGGAACTCGGTTTATCAATCTTTTCTTCGATTACAATATTCCTCGCCCTGGCGAAAGGATTGTTTCAACCTAACGAAAAGGACCTATAGATCAAAGGCTCATTCCCCTTGGCCAAAACGAAAGACTACGAGATTGGCATCAACAAGGACAGAGTTTAAAGCAGCTATTCCACCAACAGAAAGGAGTGAGCGGACTGGGCGAAGAGGGAGCTAGAGGATCGCTTGCCTTACGAGGCCTACCTCCATATGTATATGTCCTGACCACCCCCGAACAGGCAGGAAAAGGAGAAGATCCTATTTCATTAATGTTTTTGAGGAGTAACAAGAGAGAAAGAGGGATATCGAGTCAGATTTGCTTATATAAGCGGTAGTACGCAGAAGAAGTCAAGACCAGGAATGCTAATGTGGTCAAAGACCATAGAAGAAGACAATCGAGTACTAAGACAGTTGATCGCTGTAAGCATAATTTCACGTATCTCCGTCGACAATCAATGAAAGACCAAAGTCGTAAGATCATAGATTCGCTATTCCCATCCAGCTCATACCAGATCGAGGAACCAAGCACCTCCCTCCGGAATTGCACTTTGTTTTTTCACTGCAGAGGAGATGAGTTCTGGTTGATAAAAGTGAAGAGAGAGTCGTAACAAGGAGTGGTGATAGAGAAGGAGATCGCTAGCTCTTCATTGATTTCTTTTGTTTGCTGCCTTAGGAATGATATCACTCCTTAGTAGCTGCGGCCATTGAACCTTTCGCCATAAGCCCTTTACGCCCAAACTACCCGAAAACAACCTTCGAATGGCATGTGTTAAGCATATTGTTAGTCGCTATTCCCTTCGCACAATATTTGAGTATGATTTGTAATCTGGGTAGAAAAAGGATTCCTCCGGTCAAAAAATGACTCCTCCGGTAGAACACACCTCATCCAAGCTCGATGATTGCACAGTCGAATAGTCTTTCTTCGGAACGATCGGGGGACCCGCAGGGCCGTCGCACTTACTCTTGAACGACTATCGACGATGAGCCAATCGCTCTTGAACGAGAAAGGAACGGAACTCTCCTTTCGCTTTCGATAGGTATCGGTGGATTCGAACCACTGACACAAGGATTTTCAGTCCTTTGCTCTAACCAGCTACCTCATCCTTCCCCGGATGAAGGAAGATTCACACCTCGCCAATCTCGATTTATCTACGGACTTTTGCGACACTGGAAAGCGACTGCAAAGAGGTTTTCTCTTCTATTGGAAAGGGAAGAAGCACACTTTCTTCTCTATGTGATTCTTTCGATCGAGAATTTCACCCCCCGACCGCATGATATAGTTGCTGGCAAGGATGCTTGGTCTTCTTTGGTTACCGACACAGTTATTTGATATTACACTTACCGGATGCCTCTAATAAGTTGTGTAACCACTCTCAAGAAGGGCGTATAGACTTAGACAAAGGTGCTGTTGATCCATTAGGCCTAGATGGCACCTCAACTCCTGTATTAGCCAAGCAAAAATAACTCCTTTTAGGTGTTAGTCGAGTAGTCGTAGTAGATGAGTTAGCAAAGTGAGACCGGAGCATAGAAGCAGCTTAGAATGAAGATGTACCTAATTGGACTGGTAGGTATTCCACTAGTTATAGTTAAGTTAACGGGAAGGATTGAGTCTTGGCACAGGGAATAGAGATGATGCTAGGACGAAGTTCCACTTAGAAGCGAGTAGCTATGTACATACATAATATGAGGATTTACGCCAGTTGAGGATGCGGACTAAATAAAGAAACCTCTCTGGTTAAAAGGCAACAAGTCCCTGTAATCGGGAAGAAGATATATCGATTGCAGAAGGAAATGCCAAATCAATAAGAGAAAAAGAGGATGAAAGCATGGCTTTGTCAGGGGGGTAAGGAAGCTGACTAGCATGAGAAGACCGCCGAAAACGGAAGGTTAGGACTTTTGGCTTTCTCCTTTATCACTTTCTTTTGCCAAATAGCTTACAGCTGACACTAGGTTACATAAGAATAGTTGGTTTGTTTACCTTTCTAAGAATAAACCGGGAATAGAGCTAACACAACATTCAGTAGAAGTGGGCGCAGTCCCCGCCTAATACTAGAATTAGTAATCGAATAGAAGCGGTTCCAACTACGCCATATAAGAAAGGGTTTTAGGAGACGAAAGTTTCTCGCCCTTATTGCACCGTTGTCCTTAAGTAAGATCTATCAGATCCAGATCGGCAAGGTCGCTCTTTGAAAGCGCAACCATAATCGACGAAGAGTACCCTAATCTTTTCATCCTGGTTACCTATGATCCTATGTATGTAGTAAGCGAGGATGAATTCTTCCTAGCGGGGTTACAGGGTTGGTTTGCCAATCCCTAGGTTTCACTCCTAAATAGGAATAGAAGTAGCAGATGAGCATTCCACTCCTATTTATAAGAGGGGTATTTTATTGGGCTCATGGGAACCTTCACTCCCTCCTAAAGGAGGTTCGGTAGCAGCCCTTCCCGGCTAAGTTACCTGATAAGGCTATAATGTAAAGAATAAAGTCAGCAAGGTCACTCCTTTCGCTCATCTCATCCTGTCCCAAGGTGAAATAGCATATGTTAAGAGAAGAGATCGCTAGAAGCAGCTGTTCCCTCAGGCCACTCCTCAGCAACAATCGAATCCACCCCACCGGGCGGGGACAACCTATAAAAATTCCGTAAGAAGACTACCGCTTTTCTGAACCTAAGGAAGTATATACTTTGTCAGCTACATATCCCGTAGCCCATTCAAAGAAGGATGCAAGAACAGATCCCTCTTTAGCCCAGCGTCAATCCCATTGTCCGGAAAGAAGGAATCCTTTATAACTCATCTTATATTACCTGGTCCGTCCCAGAACCGGAAGCTACCTAACTCAGAATTGATTAAGTAACAAGGCCTAATAGAATAGCGAAAGCTAGTCTGCATCAACCGAATGAAATGATATCAATCACGTAAGGCTAGGAAGAAGCTAGCAGAAGGCTAAGAGAAGAGTCGCCCGTTGAAACGGCTGGAATCGAAGCCTGATTCCCGGGTTCCAATGGAACAGTGGAAGGGGAAGACGAGGAGAACATCTACATCATGTGCAGTTAGTGGGTTCCATCCTTTCCGTAAGGGAGGTGTATTCCCGTAAACAAGATAGATGCATTAGTCTCAGAAGGAACCTTTTCTTTAGAAGAATCCGCATCCGGGTCAAGCAGATCCCCTTTATTAGAGGGTTTTCCGATCCTGTGGCATAAGGAAGTCGAACAACATCTCTCTTTAGCAGATACATTTCCCACGCTTCAATCCAGAATTCTCTTTTGGAATGGCTGCTATTACATTGTTCTGTTTTCACTCTACTCTGAAACCGGAGGAACTTTTTCTTTAGAAGATGCCATTTACCGGGTTAGCTCTGCCGAATGAAAATTATCCTAAATAAAACTTGCTGACATTACTAGAGCAAGTAAAGCAAATTCTAACGAAAAAGAAGCTTGATTGATCCGCAGATTGATAAATAGATAGGATTTCCGCTTTTTGATACGAAAAACACGGGGTTTAATCACCCTTTTCTTCAAAATGGACTCGGAAAATCATCCCCTTTTCTTCTTCTGTTATTGTTGACAGTGCAAACAAGAATAAAAGAAAGCATGACGATTGTTTGTAGTTGATTAGACCGAAGGTAACTCTCACTCCTTTCGCTGTTGCCCCCTCTCCCAAACTTAGATTCCGTGGATTTGACTTCTTTTAAGCCACGTTCGCTATATGATAGGTAAACCACACTTGAGAGCCCTTCCAAGGGCTTTACACCGAGAGAATATGTAGTTGTTAACGTTTTAGTTCTTCCTTGTGACACCTTTCGAAGGTTGTGCCTTGGTCGCAGAGTTCGAGCAAGAGGCACTTATAGTTAGAGAAGAGCATTTGCCTCCCTTCGTAAGGTGCCATCTTTGTTGTTGATTTCCGATGCCTTAAAAGCCTTTCTTCGTCGACCCTAGTCTAGTGACTAGAACTCTATGGTATTAAGCATAACAGGTGCCTCCGAAGGTACCATTGCAAAGGCATACTGCCCTGGCTCATAGGACGTAGATCGAAAGCATCTGCTGCTTCTTACTTAGTTTACGCTATTTCGCGTACTCTCCTTCTTGGGACGGAAACTGAGACTTCAACATGATCGACGCCTTCTACCCCTGGCTATGATGAAATAGGAGTACTAGATTGACCTTATGCTTCAATTCCAGTTCTCAATCTCCCATGGCTTTACCTCCTACTGGCAGGCCGTATCGCACTTCCCTTGGGTTGGGCCTGTAGCTTCTTTCTTTAGGTTCAAAAGGTTATATATATAGATAAATTGCGTCCAATAGGATTTGAACCTATACTCAAGGTTTAGAAGACCTCTGTCCTATCCATTAGACAATGGACGCTTTTCCTTCATCTTTAGACTATCGGACAAGGGTTGACTAATGGTTTGAGAAAGTCACATAACTGGGGTCAGATAGGCTTTCACCTTACCCCCCTGCCCTTTGAAGTGCATTTATCAGATCAACTCCCAAGGCAAGAAGCAAACCTAGTAGTTCTTTCTCACTTTCCAGTATTGTATTAGGACGGAGGGTAAATGTTGCTAATGGAGAAATGATCGGTGGTATGAGAGTTGATGATGCTCTAAACCTTGGTTAAGCTAGGGCAGTCTCGAAAGTAAGCTGATTGAAATTCCTTTTATAAATACATCCGAGGAAGTTCTTCATCAGCCGGAAGCGGGGCTAGCGGTCCAACCACTAAGCCAAAACTTGCCCGTGATCAGATTCCTAAATCACTTAAGAGATAGCACGAGTAAGGTTTCAGTCGAAAGGCTTCGGCTATCAGCAATCTTAGTTCCGATCCGGAAGGACTCAATGTTGATGTATCTGTTTCCGAGGTATTACCAGGTTAGCCCGAAGGGAGGAGGCCGATCTTAGCCCTATAGCTTCTCCTCAGCTACCTTAACCTCAGAAAAGACAGAGACCAAACGGGGCCCTTTGAGTTACGTCAGATGCGAAGACCTTGCCCTAAGAAAAGGGTCGAATACGCGAGTGAGCGGAATCGGAATGAGTATAGGTCCTTTCGCTTCTTTTTATTAAAGGGGAACAGAGTCTTTCGAATGCTCTTTCTGGGTGCTGACTGACAGGTCTCGTATAGAGCAAGCGCTACAAGATCGAATGATCGCTTCTTGGGGCTCTTGCAAGTAGCATTCATTGCTAGTTCGGTATCAACGAACAGGGCTTCTTCGCTTGTCAAAAGGACCTTACTTGGTATAAAGCCTGTGTGCGAGTCTGAAGATGGATTTCTTCCAACTATTATATTATCCATAGTTGGGATGCGAACAGAGCAAGAAGAGGCCAAGAGGCAGCCACAACGGTGGCAAAAAGGGGAAGCTCAAGGACGTAGGCTCAAAAGGGTCTAAGGATCTAGCTGGGAAACCAGGTCCATCCGAAGAATGATCCACCCACATGCTTCTTACTTACGCTGATACCTTCTCTTATGACTAGCGGGATGAGTGCGGTAAGCGAAAGGAAATGGAAGGAATTTACTTAGCTGTAATGATGCGATCGATAACATCATTCAATAAGGTAACTGTTCCAGTAGAACATCTATCAAGAGGTGTTCCAATCAAGTATGGTTCTGTTACAGGTGAATGGAACTCTCACTCAACAAAGGAGCTTAATTAGTCTTTCCTCTTCCACTATGGCAAAGCAGCTTCATGTCTCTGTAAACATCACTGTTTCAACTCATCCTTATTTGGAAACTCAGATTCGGTGCTGTTAAGCTACTTTCCACTGCTCCTATAGCTATAGGTAATGTGTTATCCCTTCATCTTATAGCGCGTTACAACTTAAATAGAAGGTCTTATAGCCTAAACAATAAAGCAAACGAAAAGGTAAAAGAACTGCACCCCCAAAAGGACTCCCGGGCCACGGAAGGCTTAGCTCGAACCAAAGACTTAGCCAATTGTCGACAGGTAAAATAGTGTAAGAAAGGTTTAAGGATTTCGACTCTGTGTAAAATATTCGTTTGGTCCCGATGTCTACTCTACTATAATGGAAGGGCTTACGCTCCTAGTCGGCAATCTCCTTTATTAAGACATTTGTCGAATCTTGAATTGCATATATAATATAAGAAGAGAGTTCTGGAGTCTGAGGGCGAAAGGCTTCGAGCGAAGAGAGAAGGAATAGCTATACGTTACACCTCTAGAGGGTCATCATGCCTTACTCTATTCCTCGAAACGAAGGAATAGTTACACGGTTGTTTAGACTATACTACCGGAACTCGGTATACTGGGCGAAGGTATTATGAAAATCCCGATTCTATTGACTTAACTTAAGATGGAGCGAAGTTAAGCCGCTCGGCCTATTGGTTGAGTCTTTCACAGTAGCGGAATGGAAGAGGGGTTTCTCTTCCTATCATCCAAGCGAATACCCAATCGCATCCGAGAGAAAGTAGCACTGAAGCGATCAGCGAAGGGCCCTTTTTCATTAATTAAATGAGAGTTCTATTTTATTGGTACAGACATCCCCCTCGGGGAACCAAAGCAAGAGATTATCCTTATAGGTATAGACTTGCTAGGCATATTCCCAATAAGACCTATGGATGGCTTCAACCTTTGTTGAATCTACAGACGATGCGTGCTACTTTCTTCTTTCTGAGCGAAAGGGTTGGTCACTTCGCCCGGGAATAAAAATGCATTTCTTCTCTTTTTTTGATATCGAGACGTAGCGACATGCTTGAGAGAACTTTTTCGTTTAATCCTAAAAGGAATTTTCCTAACAAAGCTTGTATTTGGGAGAGGGGGAAGAACCCATGGTAAGCAGAGACTCTCATTACACCTTGTCTTCTATTCTTTTCTTCTTTTTCTTTGTTGCCTGCTCGTCTTGATAGTTGTAACGAAGTGAAGCTACTTCGAATAGAATGGGATCATCCAAGTCCTCTAGTACCACTTAGCCTACTTTCCTTTCCGTAACTACGTATATATATACGCCAGTCGGTTCTTTATCGTTCGCTCTATTTCCTTAATTAGGAGCAGCCACCTCCCTTCCCGTGCGCATTCCTTCTTCCTAGAGATCACATTCCAAGTATTTCTTTCCACTGTAAGAGCTCGACGATTACTCTACCTAATATAGGTAATATTCAAATAGCCTTCCTCGTTCACTTGAGGAAAGGGGTAAACCCGAGGTCCAAAGAGAGGGTCTTCGGGGACAAGCCCCCTTCGTTCCTTCGAACTACGAATCCGCCTTTTCGGGCCTTCTCTCTTCGCTTACTCGCCCCCTCTCCTTTTAGTCTAGGTTCATAATCCGGTTCTTACTTCGAATTGGAACTATAGGAACTAAATCTCACTTAAGCTGCGGCTTCTCCTTACGCCCCCGCTTGCCTTGCACACTTGGAAGCTCTACCTATCTTCGGTCTTACCGCCCGAGCGACCTAGGTTTGGTCTGCCCTTACCTAAGGAGCTTTAGCCCACTCTCTCTATCGTTCGACAAAAGCGAGACCTTGACCAAAACCTATTTCCCTTAGTGCGAAGGTCTCGAAAAGGATTGCATTCTCTCGCACCTAGCAGAAAAAGTAGACTTTCTGGAATTGACTACCCATTCCAACTACATCAAAGCAAAGGACGTACGTATAAACCAATGCTTTTTATTCTTCTCTTTTCATAGCACTTCCTCCGGTTATGTTTTCTTCGACCCAATTTCCATTCTTTGATTGATCGCTTTCTCAACAGGATCGGATCTGATTATATGGCCATTTTAGTTTAGTGAAAGTATCTTTTCGATGCCTTACACCTAGGGGTCTTATTAAATAGCCTTTCTTTCTGGGCCAAGCTCTGAGCTGCTCTTCTCTATTCTCTAGGTTGGGTTGTTCTATAGCTCATTGCTTAACATCTCGCTGTCAAGTGTGAAGCTACCTATGATAGAGAGGTAAGCCCTTCTGCTCAATATCTCGAAGCTTTGGGCATTTCAACCCCTTCTTGGTAAAGAAAAATATCATACTAAGAGGGATGAAACGCTACGTCTCACAACACGACCCATCTCAACATCGGTTGTGAGCGAAGATTGATTACAAGAAAGAGAAGCGATTCGTTCATTTTGCATTTCTTACACTGTCTAGGCCAATAACGAGGAAAAGTGGGAAGTTTGTGTCACAAGCCCACGGCACGGGGGAAGGATTGGAGGGAGTGAGCCCTACGATCTTCTTCAATGTTCTATTAAATAGTCCTATCATGATTCTATTAGAAGCAAGAAGCCTGCCTTCGGGCGGGGCATTCCCCTGAGTCCAATACTAAAAGGAAAAAGATAGAATTTCAGGAAATCTGACAGAGAATGTAGAAATCCTTCCATGCAAAATAAGGGCTTTGAAGTAGCCACATAAGGCTACTGCATTTTATCGGACATCGGAAGCCGGCCGGGTAAACTTCTCTTAAAAGGGAGTAAACCAAAATAAAACGAAACATCTAATACCTTTCGCTCTTAGAAGCGACTCCCTTTTCGACTTAGGAATCCGTGCGAAGAGTTAGGAGTTTATCTCGACACTTTAACGCCCTTTCGCTAACTAAAGCAGCCTTTCTTCCTGAAAATCCCGTAGTTTCACCCTTAGGAATAGGCTTTCGCCTTTAACTCAGGGGCTTCTTCCCCCGTTACGTTCCCTAGTTTCCACCTAGGATGAAGGCACGAGCGACCAACGGAATCTAATGCCCTGACTCTAGGAATCTTCCGAACCGGGCATTTTGGCAACTTTCACCTAGGGTTCCGGTAGTTGAGCCCGGGGGAAGAAGCTAACTTAGCTCTAGGAATCCGCTTCAACTTACGAATAATTTAGAATCTTTTTCTCAAACTCCTGAGCTAAGAGCAAATTCTTCTTTTGAATTAGATAGGTTCCTATACGTAATCCGAACAACACAACTATGAAGATAGAAGTAAAGAAAGGGTGTTAAAAAAGAAGGTAGCGAATGACCTCACTTAGAGGCCTGAGCCTAGAACAGGTGTCAAACAAAAAATTCCCTTGAGCCTTGGGCCAAGATCTCTCTTCTTTTGGTACAAAGAGAAGGGTCCCCTCTGAGGAAGCTACTCTTCTATTCCCCGCTATAGAAGGCTCTCCTTTGGCACCGAACCTAGGGAAGCGGCTATTTATCTTATGTCAGCATTTGCCTTATAGCACTTAACCTTATGCTTTCTACCTACGGTTAATACCGAATCGTGGAGCTCTTCTTTTTGGAACCCTGCCCTGGTCTTCAACCCTTTTTGATTTCCTTTGTAAGAAGTAGATTTAAGTCAAGTTTTAGTAAGCTTCTTTCTTTTGTTTAGCCTGGATAGCCTGCATGGCGTGCAGTTAGAGTAAACCCTTTGTTGTTTGGAGAGTCCCCTTTCGAGAGTGGATTAGGCTTCCTTCAAGTACTATATCTTAGTCCAGTTTTGGTCTGAATCGAGAGATTTGTTTACAATTGAGTGCCCGAGTGGGTAAGTAACGATTGGCTCATTAATAGAAGAGAAAGAAACTATTTATTATCTTTGGTATGCCGAATCAGGGAAGAGGACTATCTATTTCAATAAGAAGGTAGGCTCGCTACAACCATCTGCCCTCATACGGGAGTACTGGGCGGCTTGCTTAGCTTAAGTGGCCTAGGTAAGGAGCTTCTCGTCCTTGCTCTTTCTATGACTAGCTATAAGTCGCAGACTATTCATCTAATTAGGCTGCTTTAGTAGAACGACCAAGGGGAGGCGGAAGCCACCTTTTCTACTTTCGGTGCCTTTTGTTCCTTCTCTTCTCGTGACAAGGATTTTTTTCTATCCCACGTCTTATGAGCCTGGGCTTAGAGGCTTGGGCGATCGCCCCCTAATGGTGACTTCTTTGTTGGGGATTCGAAGGTCTAAACCCTCTCCTTTAGGGCATTCAATCTCTAACCGCATAATCAAAGATTACTTGCTCTGTCCAATAGGAAGAAGAAATATCATATAGAAAGCACAAGCGAAAGAGCTTCCATCCATAGGAAGTTTGAGTGAAGTTGCTGCAGCATTCTTATTGAACTCAGTTTAATCAACGACCTACTCATCTGGAGGCAAAGAGATCTACGAACAGTGCCTTTCCCTTTCTTTTGGTATGGAAAGGCTTTTCCGATCAAGGGGTGCTTTTAAGGCCGGTATGTAGGCCTTTTTTGTGGATTGGTCTCAACGGCACCCAAGACGAGAAGACATCTTCCTATCGATACAAGCAAGAAAGTATAAGGAGATATACTTCTTTAGCAGCTCTTCCCCTCTGTACATTACGAGTAATCAACAAAGAATGACGTCGTAAGAAGACTCGCTCAAGTCAACTACTTGAGTGTAGGAGTATTTGACTTTCTTTCGAGCTCTATTTGTCCTCCTTTCAATTAAAATATTCCGACTTTTTTCCTAAAAACCTCCTTATAAGTAGTGAGACCTTCGATCGATAGATCGCGCCCTTGAGGGGGCGAGCTTGCGAGACCTGAAGGCCGTCGGGAGCCCTTGAGGGCTTTAGCACTCCGTACCGAATAGAGTCGAGTAGCGCATATCCTTTTTCCGCTCCTGTGCTTTCACAGGCCCACCATTATTACTTCTATAACTATACTTGTGTTGGTTGTCTTACGACGAACACTACTTACTCTACTTCGTTCTTGTTACCTTGGGTCTAATGCAAGTTCAAGACAAGGGAGAAGATAGTATACCTTCTTCCAGTTATAGTGATAGTCCTCCCGGTTAGACATAGCAGCTCCTACCGCACAAGGCCTAAGGCACAACCTACCTTGCTTTTTTGGTTGCTATGTTGATCTAATTGCTTATAGAAAGGGGCGAAGCCAATCAATTGATAGGGCTCATTTAAATCACTTTATTGATCGCCCCTATTAGTGAAAATAGGTAAGTCTAACTTCACAGCTATATGAGACGGAAGTTTCCCAGCATATTAGATCTGGAGCTACCGGATGGCTTTTATTTATGGTGGTCTGTAAGTCTTCCTATTCACGTATCCGTCTTTCCTATTACTTTCTTCTGTATAATCACCTATATAATCTGCTATACTCTTGCCTTCTTCCCTGTATCGGTATTGTGCTACTTCTACTTCTCTCTTTCAAGGGATTGGGATCTACTTATTTACGATCATCTTTTCTGGCCTAAATGCTGACATAGAGGCAGTCTCCGCGAAGAAATCTCGTAAGAGAGGGACAGTCTATCTGCGAGAATTGAAGTGAGTAAAGAATCTTTCCGTAAGTTTACTTTCGTATATATTCTTTTGGTTTGGTCTTAAGTCTCACTTAGTAGAATAGAAGATCGAAAGTGATCGCGGCTAAGTGTGAAAAGATGAGTCTACAATCCCAAACTCCCATGCGTTGGACCAAGCCCCTTCCTTAACTTAACTTCAAAAGGAGCGATGCGATTTCGCAAGAATAAGTCTCTCTATTTTGTCTTTAGGGAGCGGAGTGAGTCAGAATGAATGAAATGATTGTTCTAAAATGGCTATTTTTGACAATTGCTCTTTGTGATGCAGCAGAACCATGGCAATTAGGATTTCAAGACGCAGCAACACCTATGATGCAAGGAATAATAGACTTACATCACGATATCTTTTTCTTCCTAATTCTCATTTTGGTTTTCGTATTATGGATCTTGGTTCGCGCCTTATGGCATTTCCACTATAAAAAGAATCCAATCCCGCAAAGGATTGTTCATGGAACTACTATCGAGATTCTTTGGACCATATTTCCGAGTATCATCCTGATGTTCATTGCTATACCATCATTTGCTCTCTTATACTCCATGGACGAGGTAGTAGTAGATCCTGCCATTACTATCAAAGCGATTGGACATCAATGGTATTGGACTTATGAGTATTCGGACTATAACAGTTCCGATGAACAATCACTCACTTTTGATAGTTATATGATTCCAGAAGATGATCTAGAATTGGGTCAATTACGTTTATTAGAAGTGGACAATAGAGTGGTTGTACCAGAAAAAACTCATCTACGTATTATTGTAACATCTGCGGATGTACTTCATAGTTGGGCTGTACCTTCCTTAGGTGTCAAATGTGATGCTGTACCTGGTCGTTTAAATCAGACATCTATTTTGGTACAACGAGAAGGAGTTTATTATGGTCAGTGCAGTGAGATTTGTGGAACTAATCATGCATTTATGCCTATCGTCGTAGAAGCCGTGTCTAGGAAAGATTATGGAGACTGGGTTTCTA
>JALGPY010000077.1:0-233282 GCA_023055425.1 Linanthus parryae | reverse complement strand
ATGTATGCTTTTAATTTATGTTAATTGGTTAGACGCTAACTAGCTCTTTCAACATAAACTTCATTTATTTAATTCCTTACCTTCAGCGACAGACTTAAGAGCTTGTTTGGTATCCGTTTAAAAATAAGAAAAACAGTGGGAAAAAAACGTACTGAAAAAATACGTTTAAAAACAGAATCAAAAAATTGTTTGGTATCCGTTTAAAAACAGTGTTTAAAATCAATAACACGTTTAACAACATTACTAAATTTCAATGTTTATCTGCTTGAATATTATTTTTACGTACAATACCGACATATATTTGATATTTGTTGCATCTAATCATAGCTGAAATGTCTTTAAACACCAATAGTATGAAAAAAAATCAAAAAACACCACATTTGCTATTTCTTTAAACAACTGCTTTTCAGCATGTTTTTGTTTTTAAACAGGCAAAAAAAACAGACATACCAAATGAGTTTAAAAAAACAACCCTGTTTTAATCAATATTGATTAAAAACAGGGATGCGAAACAAGTGGTTAAATTAAGGCGTAACTAATGCGATTCCTTCCAAATTGGTCCAAAAGCACCTCAAATCATAACTCTTTTGGGATTTATCAACCCGCAACGAGTGTCATCGTTTGAATACTGAAGTTTTGGTGGTGGATCTCCGCAGGCAGTGTGAACTAGCAATCGCATTTCCATCATGCACCATCTGATTAGTCTATTATGCCACCAGTTTCACAGGCTTCTGGAGGATCCCAGCAGATGGGTTATGGTGGAGGTAATGGAAAATTCGATGGGCAAAGTCTGGGATTCCAAGGGAGAGCATTTTCATGTTATCCAGTTGAGAGCCCTCATATGATCACTTAGTGGTACGAGGTATATTTATATTACAAGATACATGGGTAGATGTGTTGTTTGATTCTAGTGCTTGACAATCCTTTATATTTGATTCGTGTGTCATTACTTGGCTTATATACAGAAACTTTACACATTGCTTTGGGAGTAAAGTCACCATTGGGTGAGAGAACTCGTGTTGATAAAGTCTGTAGAGATTGTGACCTAGTTACTGATGCTCGAGTCACTTTTGACTTGAGAGTTCTAGACATGGCCGAGCTTGACATTATTTTGGTCTTGGACGGGTTGTTTGCTCACCTTGTTGTGTTGGATTATTATGAGAAGCGGGTCGCGGCATTCACCCCAGACGACATTTGGTTCCATTTCATCAAAAAAATTAGTGATGTATTGCCTTCACCATTGAGACACCCTCATTGGTGTGATCATTGGGATGTGCAAGGGAATAAACTCACATGAAATCGACGATGTGAAAAAATTCCGTTGGCCCATACCACATGACCTTTGCACTATGCCCTGTGAAATCACGTGAAGCTATGAGGAGACCTGTGGCTACCAATGCACATAGCCATGCATGGGATGTTCATGCGGGGCCCAGCTCCCCAAAGTGAGGCACGTGTCCAGTTGGCGAGTTAGCTATGCCAAATCTTGCCACATCTCGCCCTCCCTTATAAATAGAGCTTGACGCTATAGTTAATTTCTGTTTTCCAGATTTCAGTCAAGTACTAGAGAAAGAAAGAAAGACATAAGGAGGTTAGAGGAGAGTGTTATTGGTATTATATGTCGAGGTTCCGGAGGCTATATATTATTATATTATAAGATTTTTTGAACGGAGGTAGAGAATCTTAACTTTATAGCTCTACGGTTTTACGAACGTTTATATGCTAGTCGTTATACTACTTACACTATTTGTTAAATTTATTGAATTGCTATTACCGTGCCGATGTTATATCTAATTTTACTAAAATTAGAATTTGATATGTGATTCATGCAGAGATGTTGTCGAAATTGTTATTTGAATATTTGATTCATGTAGAGATGCTGCTGAAATTATTACTTGGATATTTGAATCATGCAGAGATGTTGCCAAAATTTATATTCGAATATATTGTTGATATTCCTAATTATGCTGAATACTTTCTATCAACTGTGTTAATTTTTGATAAGCTATTGGGATGATGATATTGCCTATAATACTATTCATGCATGATTTACATGTGAAATTGGAAAGATAAATGGATGGGGAGCAAGGAGGGATTGCATATCCCATGGGTGAAGGGCCATGAACGCATTGAGATCAGTGTAGAAAGCACTGCCAGCTTGATGGGAGGTGGGTACTATGTTCCCAGTTGAGATCCTAAACGCACTGGAGTTTCGAGTTTGCACATCCCTTAGGTGAAAGACCCTGAACACACTGGTGTTTCGAGTTTTAACTGACTGATCAGAAGGTCAATTCCACCTCGTTGGAGCCAAACCTGAAGCCTACTCCCTGGAGGGTGAACAACTATGTAATCTGACTTGATATCTACAAATTGTTGATAATCTGGTTTATCTCATAGTCACTCATCCCGACATAGCTTGTGCAGTTCTTTAGGTTAGTTAGTTTCTGGCTGCTCCTAGACACATTATGCTGTTGCTCTTCAGATTCCCTGGTATGTAAAATGTAGTAGATATGATTCATGGTATCATTTTTTTCGCTTAGTCTTCACCCATGCTACTTGGATTCTCAGATGTAGATTGAGCTGAAGATACAACTAATATACACTCTACCACAAGATGCAATTTCATCTTGGACGACTCACTTATATCTTGGTGCAGGAAGAAGCAAACTGTTGTTGCTCTTTCCAGTACAGAAGGTGAATATCGTTCATTGAGGATGCCACACAAGAAATTTTTGGCACAGATGGTTACAACTTGATATTCAAATGCCCCAGTCTTATGCTATTAAAAATATATTGTGATAGCCGTAGTGCCATTCAAATTTCTCGCAATGATGTTTTTTATGCAAGGACGAAACACATTGAAATAGACTGCTACTTTACTCGGCATCATCCGTGCTGGCACAATTCATCTGAATCTGTAACTTTGGCCGACCAAACTGCAAACATTTATACAAAGTCCCACCCGCCTGGGCTTTTCATGACTCGGTCTCAAAAGTACGGCTTATCACGACAACCACTTAGAAGGGTTGTATAACCATAGGAGTTAGGTTATCAGGTATGACACTTGTACAATCTATAAATATGATGACTAGTGTACATATTTTCCGATTGACGAATACAATTTATTCTTCCACACAAATTGTACCAATCTTCCGCTACACCGCACTCAGATAATGTTGGAGAAATACAGTTAGATGTAAGTTCTCTCTCTTGATTGAGGAACACTTGCACTAAATCCTGATAATATCTAATCAGTTTGCATATGTATATCTTGTCTATCATCTATCATGTTGGATAATAAATCTACATCTACCAGTGTCTATCTTGATGTCCGAATCTTGCATTATTACTCATATTTAAATAAATCTTTGTCAACTAATCATGTATTAATTACATACGTGATTAGTATTGATACTACTCAATCATGAGTGTGCCACCTTTTTTTTTTTTTTGTGAGAATCATGAGTGTGCCCACTTGAAAGAACGTCACTCTGTTCATGATTTGATGCTGTGCATAGTCCTAATATGGAAAATTTTACAATCACAACCAAATTCATAAGATATGATTGTGTATCAAGAGATTTAGTCTTCTTGTTAGATTTGTAGTTGCAATACAATGTAATGTTTCTGATGATTTCATTGCCCTGCTGAAAAATGTAACTTTTTTCATTGGTCAAACACTCGTGCATTTTACATTAGGATAAATGTTTTTATTTGAGTTTATCTAAAATGTTTTTTTAGGGGAATTTCATTATCACCAACTCAAACAGGAGGGAATTTTACATCGTAAAGAAGAGCTTCAGCTAGCCACAGAGGTGCTACTGCTACCCAGGTTTCATCCTTTTGAGTTCTCCGAGCATGGTTCACAATGATATTGGCCGATTGATTTGCATCACACGGGATCCACTTTAACGTCCAAAGCTCAAAACTAGCAAGGAATTGTAGTGTTTCTTGAATAAGTTCAACAACTATTTTCAGGTCCTCTGGGGGTCTTCCTCTGCTGGATTGGAGGACGTCTTCGATCAATACTTTGGGATCGCCTTCAATCTGAATTCTTCTACAGTTCTGCTCCATCGCGAATCGAACCCCCATTCTTAGCGCCGTTGCCTTTGCCTCTTTTGCGCTCTAATAACCCCTAATGCAGAAGCTGTGAGAAGCCATAAATTCTCATTTTTCATTTCGCAATATTACTCCTCCTCCCGCTTTGCTAGTGTTCGAATCGAAAGAGCCATCGAAATTCATCTTGACTGAACCTTGCCTTGGCCTCTCCCACTTTTCATCATGTACCCTATCTTCAATACCTTCAGCTTTGGCTGCACTATCGAATTCATCAATCCTCAAGTAAATATCTGCTACTAGATGCTCCGTCGTCTTGAGTCTTCCTTAAAAAAAACAACCGTTACGTTGATTCCAAAGTTCCCACAAGGCAACGCAGTACACTCTGCAGTCTTCTTTGCTAAGCACAGTAACTTGGTTTGCCAACCATTCGGTGAAATCAAATCTCCCCCACCACTCGACACGCTGTCCGGTAATCTTATCCATACATCTCGAGCGAATTTACATCCGTATAACACGTGTGTTTCATCTTCGCCATAATGGTTGCACCTCGGAAAAAGATTGGACACAGGGAGGTTTCTTCGTACCAGGTTTCGTTGAGTGGGAATACTTTGGTGCATACACTTCCAGAGGAAGTGAAGCATTTTCCTTGGCAGTTTGATTTTCCAGATGTAACCGTAGACTTTGTTTACCTGGGGATCATTGGAGCTCGATTCAGTCATTTCAGTTGCTGCTTTTGCTAAATTGTACCCAAATTTTACACTATAAATCCCGTTACTTTCCTTGTTCTATATCAACTTGTACTCACACTCTTATGATGGGATCTTGATGGTAGAGATGGACTGAACATCCACTTTCCAGAAACACTATCGCAGATTATCTGTATCCCAAGTCTTGTCATCACTTATAAATGAGCTCACTCTTATGTCGGGATTAGTTAGGTGGGTGATTACGTTGTGGCTGTTCGTGCTCGGAATCCATCTGTCCCCAATAATTACCTTATTTCCATCTCCTATCTTCCAATATGACCCCATTTGTATGATTTTTCGCCCATGCAGGATACTATGCCACGCAAATGATGGGGTGTTCTCTAATTCCGCTTGCATAAAATCTTTATTCGCAATATATTTTGATTTAAAAACCTTGCTCATCAGGGAATCAGGGTGGTGGAGAATTCACCATGCCTGTTTCCCTAATATAGCTTGGTTAAACATCTTTAAATCCTTGAAGCCAAGCCACCCTCCTCCTTTCTTTTTTGCATCTTGGACCAAGCAACCCATGGTATACCCATATCTTTGCCAAATTTCGACCACCAAAACTGTCTGATCATCCCCTCCATCTTGTCACAAGTGCCATCTGGAATCTTAAAGCAGGACATGGCGTATGTAGGCAGAGCCTGGGCAACGAATTTGATCATAATTTCTTTCCCCTCTACTGATAGCATCTTCTCTTTCCATCCTTTGAGTTTGCCTCCCAGCTTGTCTGTTAACTCATTAAATGTAACTGACTTGTTCCTACCCATGGTAGTGGGTAGTCCCAAATATTTATCATATTGCTCCACCTCTTTCACCCCATTTAATTGCAGAATTTCATCCCTCTTCTGGCTTGGGACTCCATATGAGAAAACTATAGCTGATTTATCCAGGTTCATTCTTTGACCCGAGGCCTTCTCATAAATTGAGAAAATCTGCAACAACACTGAAATGTTTTCTTCATTTGCACCTGTAAAAAACAGCGAATCGTCAGCAAAAAATAAATGGGAGACCACTCGTCCTCCCCTTGAAGCTGTGATACCCTCCAGATTCCCATGTCTATCTGCATTCGTCACTGCTCGAGATAGCACTTCACTGCATAATAGGAAAAGATATGGAGAGAGCGGGCAACCCTGTCTGAGTCCTCTTTCAAGGTACGTTCCCTGTAGGGTTTTTGTTTCACACAGAAGCATATTTCACCGTCGACATGAAATTACGCACCATGCTTATAAATCTTGGCCGAAACCGGCGTGAAAAAGAGTTTCTCGGAAAAATTCCCATTCCACCCTATCGTACACTTTACATATCAAATTTTAAAGCCATAAACCCAATTTCCCCTTTTTTCCGAGTCTTCAGAGAGTGAATAACTTCAAAGGCAGTAAGAATATTATCCGTTATTAATCTGCCCGGTACAAAGGAACTTTGAATCTCTGAAATAAGACTCGGAAGAAAACATTTGAGACGGTTCACAATCGTCTTTGTTACTATTTTGTATATAACAGAACAAAGACTTATAGGCCGATAATTGCTAGCCTTCCTGGGTTGCTTTATTTTTGAAATCAAATCTATAAGTGTAGCATTAAAATCCACTAAACTAGCACCATTTTTTAAGATATCAAGAACTGTATTAGTTACCTGAGCTCCCACAATCTTCCAGTACTTCTGAAAAAGAACCCGCGTTGTAACCATCCGGACCCAGAGCCTTACATGGGGCCATTTGGAAAAGGGCTATCTTCACCTCCTCCGTCGTAAACGGCTCTTCCATTGCTTGACTTTCTTCTCTATTAATTCCTGCATCCATCGAGGACAAAGCATGTTCAATTTCTATCATGTTCGGCCTTGCCGAGGTAAAATGCGCACTGAAGTGTTGCTCGAGGACCTGCGTTATTTGATCTTCGTTAGTAACCCATTCCCCAGCCTCATTTTCAATGCCTCATAAACTATTTATTGCTCTGTGAATAGTGGATTTTTGGTGAAAAAAATGGGTGTTTTGGTCCCCACTTCGTAACCATTTGACCCGTGATCGTTGCGCCCACATCACTTCCTTCTCCTTTAGAACTTTGTTATACTCCCTTGTAAGCCGTTTCTTCTCTTCTATCACCTCTCTAGTTTTCCTACTCCTGTCAAGCACTGAGAGCTTGTCCTTTAGGAGCTTTGCCTTATTTTTTAATCGACCCAAAAGTTCCATTGTTCCAGACTATGCGAGCCCGCTGCATTTCGTTCAGTTTATGTCCGATAGGGATTTTATCCCTCTTAGACCAACATTGCTCCACAAGCTTTTCGAAATCCGGGTGTTCCATCCACATATTTTCAATTTGAAACCTTCTTTGGGTTCTCCTCTTACTTACCTCCCAATCCAAGCGTAAAGATGCGTGATCCAAATTCGGGCTATAGAGATGCGTGACTCGAGCGCCTTGAAACTTATCAAGCCAAGAAGCATTTGCTACAACCCTATCAAGCCGTTCTCAAATTTTATCATCCCCACTTTGATTATTATTCCACGTGAACGGGTCTCCTGCAAAACCCAAATCAAGAAGCTCCATCTCATTAAGGACATCCTTACACTGTGAAAGTTGAGAAAAACTTACCTCCAAGCCACCTTCTTTTTCCGTATTGGTTGTTACGACATTAAAGTCTCCCGCAACAGACGTATCAGTTTCGGAGCTAGCCGATGCAACGATTCCCAGGAATGATGGCGATCTTCTCTGTTAGGGTCGCCATAGAAGCCCGTAAAGAGCCACGAGAAATTACCATCACTTTCAACCACATTAGCGCTGATGTGATGATGAGAATTTTTGATAATAGTTACTTGTATCGCGTCTTGCCACAAGAGGGCCATACCCCCACTTCTTCCAACACACTCTCTTGAAAAACAGTATGCATACCCCAGTCTTGCCCGTACTCTCTCCATTTCATCTTGCTCAAGCTTGGTTTCCATCAAAAAGAGTACGTCGAGAACTTGGTGCCTCACTAAATCGCGAAGCGACAGGAACGTGCTAGGGTTCCCAAGCCCTCGCACGTTCCAACTTATGAGACACATTATGCCTGGTGGGGGTGCAGAGCACCCACCGCCAGTGACGCAATTGGGGTTTTTGAGACGCCTCCGTCTATATTTTTGAGCCTTCCCTTCCTCTTCCGCCTCCCTTGCCACGCCCCCTTCCTCTATTGTTTCTTCATGTACCTCCACGCCCAGAATTATTGGCGTTATCCGCCAGTTTCCCTTTCGGGTTTGGGCTGAAGTTGGCTTCGCTCGCCTTCCGTTTGGTGTTTACAGTCTTCATCTTGGGTGTCATGATTTCTTTAACTTTAGCCTCAGCCGGTAAGGGTGGCAGACTCTTGTCTTAGTGGGTTATCATAGACCTTGCTAGTTGACTTTGGTGAGTGTGGTGCTTGCTCTTCAGTGTCCATCTGACTCTTCTTAGAATCAGTTTCATCTATCACTGGGGTGTCTGCATCATAGCCTTGGTTTGAGTTGGACTTCTTAGGGCCGTTAGTGATGTCCTTCTCCTCCTGGTGGACTTTTATCTCCCTTTTCTTTGGGGTTGGACGAAAAATCATCCAAACCTCGGTTGTTCCTCCCTCTTCTCCACCTATGTTTTTCCATTACATGTCCAACTAGAGTGCGTTATACATCCACACAATTCGCACATCTTCGGAATACGCTCATATTTGAAGTCAAGCCACACCTTCTTCTCCATGGCTAGGATATGGATTCCCCAGCGCAGTGGTTTGTGAGCTTGAATACGGACGCACGCTCTCATGTAAGCCCCTCCATCACTAGGAAGAACCCTATCATCTGTTCTGATCACTTGACATGTAGTTCTTAAAGCTTTGCTCAAATTATCTTCCGTTTGGAGGTAGTAGGATAGATTTCGTACTTGTATCCACAGGTCCATAGTATCAAAGGTGACCTTATCGACGTCAACTGTTGTATCCCACTATTTTAGATGAAGTGGATTACCATCGAAGATCCATGGTCCCCCTGCAAAAACCTTCTCCATGGAAGCTGTTGATGGAAATTCAAGAATAAACCTATTAGGGTTTACTTAGGTGATACTAACTTCTTCACCTTCGTCCCAGGTTCGAGTGAACAACAGTTGCATTTCCCACACGTTGAACTGAATAGGTAAGAGGAAAGATCCAACGAGGCAGGGACCCAAGTTCAAGATTGCTTCCTTGCAGTGCTCTGTTGAGAACACAATCACCTCTTCTTCTTCGATTGAAAGCTTTGCCATTCTGTTCTGAACTGTGGCTGTTTACTCCGTCTTTGGGTTTTCCGCCTGCATTGGATCCTCTCTCGTCTTCCCCGAGTTGCCGTCAACCATGGTCGCAGAACCCTCTGCCTTCGATCCCCTTTCTGCTTCGCCGTTTGCCGTACTATCACTATCCGACTTATTCGGAGCTAAGAAACCCTAGTTCTTGTCAATCATCTAAAATGTTTTGTGTATGGGAAATGGATAATTTATACATAAAGAAAATGGGTCAATATATATGCTATTTCAACAGGACGTTCCTAAACAATTTACAAAATTGTAGATCATAGCATCTGCAGTTCCAAAGGCCATCTGAGATTGAACTAGGAGTACAACATAGGTGTACGTGTACCGAATGGAATTAACTTCTTTCGAATACTTTGATTTCAAATGTGATTATGAGATTTATGTCTTATACCAAACAGGCACTGAGCTAGCCAACTTTCCTCATATATTTAGAGAGTAATTGATGATTGTGATGCTTATTTTCTGATTTGTAGTGAGAAATTGCTTAAGACAAAAACAAATATGATCTGATTTAGAAAAAGAAATTGTAATTTTACGTACAGATAGGCCACACATTATTTTATTTAGTTAAACAAAAGTATACTAAAAACATGATTTTTTTAACTTATCAGGTTAGTGGTTAATTATAGTGAGAACGTGTGTTAGTTAATGAATGGTGTGAAGTACCAAATGCCATGTTAAATGGTGCCCTTGATGTAATTAGAAGTTTCTCGAAAACAGAAGGAGCCCCACAAAATACTTTTAAACTGATTAGAAACTACTTCGAAGTCCAATATTTTCTATGGTCAAAGAAGGCCAACATAGAAGTCACACATTTCGGCAATAATTAAATCACAAAATAAATTGATGGTTTATTTATTTGTTGCCAGTCCTAAAAGAGAAAGCTGGGAAATAAGGAAGACCCATGCATGCATGCACCATATCAAATCATAGTCCATTTCTCAAAAGTTTCTCATAAGCTCACTCACCGGCACCATATTTCTCACCTAACAGCTCCAAATTAATTGAGTTTGATTACTTAAATAGCAAATAATCATCTATATGCATATTTATGTAGTATGCCTTTTTCGTGGCGGGTGGTTAGGTTTCTATGTTTCTTTCTTGTAACGTCCAAACCATCAAATCCTCCTATTGGAGATGGTGTACTTCTTGTTTGATGGAGGAATATGTGTACTTCTCTGAACCACGCTCATATTAACAGAAAAAAGCACAATTAGTATCTTACTTAACTATTGGAATAGTCAAAAGACTAAAAAACGCGTATTCTTCTTTTATCTTATTTAACTATTCTAAAGAAAGACCGTGAAGATAAAATATTTAACTAAACATATAGGATGAGTCCATGTGTTCATGTAGTATGACATTAAGCGGCAACGAAGACAAGTAAATGAACATATACAAATAGCAAATAGAATACCATTGTATGATCTTGAAACGATTGATTGAAACAAATATTGACAATCTTTTAGTTAAAATGTCATAGTATTAGCTCATTTTGATGTCATTTGATACAATAAAGAAATTTCTGAAAACACTTGTTTTTTGCTTTATGATACTTCACTTCTCATGTATGATACTTCACTTCAATACGAGAAAGAATGATCAATTAGTTTAAACTAGTGCGATGCCTGTGGCCCTGAACCACTTAATTAACCGCAGTCCTCTATTGCAAAGATATCTAAGGGCTGAAGTTCAACCACCACTTTCGTTAATGAACAATAAATCCATATCCTATCTTAGTATATAGATGTGACATGAATGTGAAAAAAGCGAACATGGGAAGAGAATTATTTATGTGATTTGCAGAATATTTGATCCCGACCCTTTAAATCGTTAAGGGAATATATGTCTTAAGAGTACTTTTTAGTATATCAAATTATTTTACACACATTTCATATCTCACTTATTTGCTGAGTTTAGTATATTACTCATCCACTTTAAATATCACGGTGCTTCTTGTATTGATTTTTTCTTCAGTTTCTTCATTAGTCCCATTCGTTGCAATTCGTTTGTAATAACACAATTTAAGTATAATTACTGTAATAAACAAAATGTCACGTGCAACGCACGTCCACTTAGACCTTACTTAGCCTCGAATGTATGCTACAGTCTCAAAACTCATCGCCAAATTCTTGAAAGAATTGGTTGCTGAATTGTATTCCTAGAATTGTAACTCTAGATAGAAATGCACGCAGTATTTACCGTATGAGTAGTATTCTCTAAAAAAAATTCTTGAAAGAAGACAACAAATATTGAAAGAAAATGAGAGAAAGAGAGTTGGCAAGATATTATAATTTTTTTAGTTACTGAAGACTTCCTTTTGTAATGGTGAATTTATCCATTCAAATAGGCACAACTGAATAGTCACAACTATTGGAGTGTGATGAAGATATACGTAAGAAATGATACAAATTGAATATTCACAACTATTAATGTTTAAAATCAATCAAATTGAATTTTAGATTACATTTCAAAATTTAATAGTCACAACTCTTCGAAAATGATTTTTATTGTAATTTTCTGTTCTACAAGAGCACAAAAAATATTAAAACACTGAAACACCAAAACATATTCACACTTATAGAGAGTTGTATAGATATAGATTATTTTCAAAAGACTTTTGGATTTTCAACTGATATTAAACATGATTTACAACAAGACATTATTCTTGACAAAGAATATCGGACTTTCCTCATCCTTATTCCAGGTTCTTATGGATGTTGAAATTAACTAACGTCCTAATTAGATACTCACAAGTCATAACATAATGTTAAACCACAATATATAATGCATGGGGCCATGAGTCGCTCCAGGATATACATGAACTATTCAACTTGATTTCCTCGTAAAAACACTTACTTTGCATTCATGTCTTGAGGTGGCGATCGGCAAGTCCAACTGATATAGTACAAGATTGAATATGATCATTTCAACTTACTTCGCATCTTTTAACAAGTATATGACATTAAAATAAAACACTTTGAGTAGGCGACCAACTATATTGGATAAGCAAGCTGCACTACTTCGTTTTGAAAAAAAGAAAAGTTTTTGCATGATAAAGAGGCAGGTATTCAAAAGTTCAATTTACACGAATTTCTCCTATAATGAAACAAAGTATATCTGTGTGTGTTGTGTTTACATTACATAAATAATTATATTCTTATTTATGTTTATATATTATTTTACTTATATGCGCACGGCTGGCGCAGAGGAAACAAACACCAATCGAATTGTTGGAAGAAAAAGTTGGATGATTTCACGTGCGCACGGTCCCGTTCAATCTGTTAAGACTTCGAACATATGGTTCCACATTAACATGTTACGTTCCACTAGCTATGGGCCATACCACACATGCAAGCACACTATTATTAACACTTTACATAATTCAAAACCATACTCTTATGTGTACATCTCACGGATATTCCTTATGTAGTTATAGGTGTCATGTGTGAACCATATACTAACATAAAACCATCTGTTAGTAAATTACCTTCAGGGAGGGTGGTTATAAGGGTTTTAATTCTTCGACTTATGGTTCGAATTGGGCGTCCAGATTCTCAAAATTTTAGTCTTGTCGATGAATTGAGACATTAATGCTAATTATCATAAGTGGAAGGGGTCGGTGGATTTTGCACGTTATAGGCAGCATTTTATTGCCTTCAATACCTGCGTTGTTCTAGTAGTTTTCATACTACGCCAATTGATCAAGTTTCATGCTTTGCGTCATGTATGAGCTAGGCTTGAAAATATACCCGAATTGAAGTTCCTATGCGTTTATTCGACTTTGCAACTCATCCGTTTTCATCTTCATTTCACGTGTTTCATCCGCTATAAGGCCGTCAGATCTATCTGTCTCTATTACGAGCTCCGGACTAACTTAATACTACAATAGCTATATTTGTTGCCTGTCCAATACCCCACCTAAAATAGCCGAGAGGTATGAGATAATGCGACTTCTTGGCCATGGAACATGTGGACTGCAGGTTCCATTATGACCTACCCAAACTACTCCTTGTCGTTTCTTTATTTTTTAAATTTAAACTAGAGTCAGTGTCTTTGGAATATGCCATGTAAACGTATCTTTCTGAAGAAGTAAGCTACTTAATTCCACTCCCTGTATTTATATGTCTTGTTATTTCTATGAATTTTGAAGATGGGGTTTCAGTAGCAAGAGAGTACAAGAATTTGTTGATATCTTCATGATCTCATAGATGTATAACAACTCTATAACATTTTGAGATGTTATCGCTCACAGGATACTGGGCTAGTTTGGTAATGCTGTAGCGTTTCAGAAACTGCTGTGTAGAAAGTACTGTGAGAAAGCTACAGTGGAAATCTACTCTAAAAATGTTTGGTAAATTTCGTATTTAAGCTGCTGCAGCAAAGTACTTTTAACATTTTGTGTTTTTTAATTAGTGTTTTAGAGTTGGTGTTGTTGTCGAAATGACAATATCAGACATGAAATAATTAATTGTGTTATTACAATTAATAATTATTGATATTTATTAACGGATAATAATGTCAAATAATATATTTATCGAAAAACAGGTCCTGGAAAACAACTCGTCCCTTGCTTTTCAAAAACTGTTGGGGGAAGTAACTGTTTTTCCGAAAGCAGAAAAATAAATTTACCAAAGACATTAAAACTGTTTTTAAATTTGAAAACCAGCGTTTTAGAAAGCATTACCAAATAAGCTTTAAAATATTGACATATTCGTGTATGGTTTTGTTTCACATCCTCGAAATGTTTAGAAAAGAGCATAATCGATGCATTTAGATGCAGGTATAGGAGTACTAGTACAATTCAGAACTGGTGGCTTGTGATTAGAACGTCAGATGGAGTATTTATTCCAGAAGCCATTTTCTTACTGAGAGTAAGCTTCCGCCTCTCAGGTCATATGTTTGCACTGGTAAATTAGTCTGTGCCTTCTTTTTTATCACCCAACAAGTGGGTATTTTGTTCGTTGGCACTTAGTGTGGTTTTTGTCCCCCCACATTCTTTTTATAGGTTAGAAGTCCAATTTCGAATTCTTTGAAATAAGACGCGAAATTATACTGTCCAATCTCCGTATAGGTACTAAAAAAATTATTAGAAATATGGGGAGCTAGTTGTCTTTTCTTTAATTGTTTTCCATAGAAGTAGAGGGTGCTTATTTGTAATTTTCACTTCCTTAGTTGCTGATTCTAATTAGTAGAAGATGTAATACACAGTCAGCATTATGGTGTCATCTACTACAGATGTCACTGTTTGATTGGTTGTGTTCATCTTTGATGAGTTAGGGTTAGTTAACTACACTTTCCTCTCTGTTTTGGAATGTAATGTTCATTTTGATTATTAATGAAATTCTCTCTGATTTTCCCTCCAAAATTGTTCTCTCTTTGATCTTTGAGTTTTCAGATAAAAATTAATAAATAAAATTGGCTGTTCATTGGTTAGAACTTTGATCTTGTGATAGAAATAGAGGGTTTAGTGTAAAGTTGACAACTTTCTCTTTCATCAGTCATATGAGCAGAGGCGTCTATGTATTCTCAAGTCTCACCTCTTGTAAGTTGACCTAACCGGCTGACTACAGTCAGTTTGACCGTCCAGAGTAACTATTTAGTAACACCATCGTACAACGTACGACCGTATATAATTAATTTTAGGCTTAGTTCCATGCAATACACAATAAATATTGCATGATCAATGATAACCGGCCAACAACTCTTAAGCTTTTATTGTGATATGTTAACCATACCACTATGTTACTGAATATTTAGTCTGACAGATGATTACATACTTACTCTTTGAAATTGGGTGTTTACTCCCGTTGACTTGAGAGAGATGATTTACTTACTCTTTGAAATTGAGTATTCACTCCCATGCAAGTCAAACCTTCATATATAAGAGTATGAATAAGGAGTAGGGTACAACTACATGCTAACATTGAGTTAATGGGAGTTAGTCAAATTAAAATTGGTTCAAATGATTAGGAAAGACAAGGAATGTTAACTTGATGGAAGTTTCTCTTATTATTTCAATGCCAAAGGGAAAGAGTGTGGTAACGAAAACATATCTCGATGGTCCAAAACAAAGGTGATTTTAACCCGAAGGGGTATGCATAGAGTACGACTTGGAATTTAATGATCTGCTCTTCTCAAGTCTCAAGTTCGAATCCCATTGAACCCCACCTCACAAACGCCAGTTATCTTTGAAATCATCGATGGTTGACATGACTATCAAACTAGATATATTTAAGGATTCCATAAATTTGTCAAGGTTTGCGTAAGCAGGTTCGGACACCACGGTTAAAAAAAATTCTCTATAAAAAGGTGATTTGGTGATTTTTTTTTTTATTGGGCAGAAAATAAAAATTTCATAGCTTTCGAAAGAGGGCCAGAAAATATACATAAGGAGTTTATGCTTAGTACCCAAAATTTCAAAAACTAACAAAGCATTGAAGTCTACCAAAAGTTACCTGATAAGAAGAGTGAGAAAGCGAGATCGACAAACGGATTTCTCCCCAATGCCTCTGCTCCTGGCCTCGTCCCGTTGCTCCGACCTTCCCTCGTACGCTCCAAGAGGAGCCAAAATCACAACCTCCTTAACCCTCTAAGCTTAGAATGATCATGTACAAAGGCTTCTAGGTTGTTTCATATACATCGGGGACAAGTTAGAATGTCAAAAAGCCCAAAAACTACCATTTTTCTCGTCATTCAAATGTTCTATTGTTACTCCATAACATGAATTGATATAATCTCAAGTAATTGATAGTTGAGTGTGAAATCCGATTTTGGGGGGAGGCAGTTTCAATGGCATGCTATCTTGTAAATCGGAGCCCGTACACAGGTATATGATACGAGATTCCTATTGAAGTTTGGTCCAGAAAAGCTGCAGATTACTAGAATCTTAGGGTCTTTGGTTGCTGAAAGACGGTAATGTAGTAATAACTACAAGATCAATACTCTAGAAGGGGCGGGGGGTTGAATAGAGTATGGCAACTTTTGCTACTTTTTCTAAAAGAGTGGTTTCAAAGATGTTTATGAAGTGCAGCAAGTATTTCAAGGCCTTGAAATGAGTTACAAGTCCTTGGAGTTAAAACTTAAAGTAAAGACAAATTTGAAAGTTTTCAGGGACTTTAAATGAGTTTAAAGCCCTTGAACAGAAACTTGTTTTGTGTAGTAAACAAGCTAAGTAAAGAACATCAAAGTAAATGCTAGAGACACAGTGATTTATAGAGTTCAGTTCACTTGGACCTACGTCTCTACCTCACGGACTAAATACCTGCAGGATTTTCAACTCAATTCTTATTAATCAAAAGCTAAGCCCAATATCTCAAGCACAGAGAGATGGCTTACTCTGTTACAGCTTGTGGTTCTCACTAACCTATCTAGTACCTGCTCTAGCTAACTGATTAATCAAGAATTCTATATGGTTCACCTTGAACAATTCACGAGAACAAGAACTATAAGTATTATCTATATGATATACAAATAATGATCAGAAGAGAAGAACACTGAGACCTAAGTCTTTAGTCAGAATGCAGTGTTCTTCAGATGATTTGATTGAGTAATGTAGATCTGCTTCTTGGTTTCTTGTCAATCCTCTATAGTGAATGAATGTCTCTGTGTGTTGCTCTCTTGAAATTCTTCAGTAATTCTCTCTTTTAAGCATACAGTTTGAATTGAAGATCCTCAGGATCTTCTTAACAAACTTTTCTTTGACTCTTCTAACAGCTTCCTCCAACGGCTAGTTGCTAAGTATCTTCAAGGATACTGTCTTTGAATTTTTTTTGGAGTGTGTTAGGAAGGTCCAGTTCAGATTTGAGCCAGCACAGAATCATATCAATCAGCTTAGTTTCCTTTTCTGCAACAATCGGTTTAGGAACTAATTCATGCAAAATAGGTAACTGTATATCCTTGCAAAATTTTATTCAAACAAATAGGTAACTGTTTCCTTTGGCTCAGCATCTTCACCTCCACTGTCTTCTTCATCATCCTGAGAACCTTGTTCTTCTTCATGAGCAGCCTTAGTAGCAGCACCTGAATCCACATCATCTTCAAATATGTCTGCATCAGCCAGTATCTCTGGAATGTTGGTTTTATTCTTTTCCTTCTTAAGATCCTCGATCAACATCCCTGATTCTGGACTGTCAATATCTTCTTGTTCCTGATCTTCATTTCCCTGTTCTTGAACTACCTTTTTCCCTCTGTCCACCACCCCTGTATTCTCATCCTGAGTTGTATGCTCACTGAACATAGCTCTGGTTGAACCTTCAGCATCTTTATTTGATCCTTTTGCAGCCTAAGACACTTCTTCTTCCACATGAAGCACATTGATGCTTTTGAAAATGCTTTCAATCATGTATTTCATTTTCTTGCCAAACTCATGCTGATATTCCTTCAGTTCATCCATATCCTTCTCAAGATTTTCAAGTCTTTGAACCACCATGGAAATGTCTTGAGACTGTGAAGGTGGGTTTGAAGGAGAGGTCAAGTCCTTGGGTTTGGGAAACTTCTTGGATTGAAAATCCTTTTCGGACTGATCAGAGTATAACTTCCTACGCCCTCACTGGTTTTCACAACACCAATTCTCTCAAATGCCTTCTCATCAAGCATGCCAAAACTAGTGGTAATATTTTCTTCTTTGTCACTAGTAATTTCAAGATGTAGATGTAGGGTTTTGATTCATGGATCGCACAACGGAAGCATAATCAAACATAAACCATGCAAAACCCTCCAAGGATCACAAGTCTAGAGACATAACGATAGTAAAGGTAAGAAATCATAAACACACCTTTGGGTTCTTCTTGATGACTTCAAACGCGAATAATGTCACGTTCTCTATAGTTGATCCACGCCTAGAGTTGATCCTAGATCTCCCAAACTCCTTGGTGCTAGCCCGGATTAGGAAGAGGATGAACGAATCACGCAAAACGAGACAAAAAGAGGCTTTCGGCCTCTTTTGGCCAACGGGGTGAGGGCGGCGGCAAGGGGCGGCGTCGGCCCTCCTTGTTGCTTGCTCTCTCTCCTTTTGTTCTCTCCCACTCTTGTTATGTTCACTAATGAGCATAAGTTATAAGGAAGGAAGGAAGGAGGGTCCTTTATATAGTCCAACAACTCCTTGTTAACTACCTAAAGGACTTATTCTAGTCCAACTAGAATTCAATTTAGTCCCTTCCTTGCAAATCAGTCCCTACTAAGTTTGCAAGGGTTTGCAAAGTGATCCTTCTAATTAATTAATCCAATTAATTAATTCCCAAATCTAGTTCAACTCTATATAGCGTGTGACCCCATAGGTTCTATCTAGTTGGTAGCAACTATTTGCTAATATAGAGCGGTTTCTAGCAAAACATCCATTCTAGCCAACTAATAGAATAGTCATCTTGACAACCTTTGTACAAGTAATTGTCTCATCCCTTTGCCTCCATATCCGGATTGGACACGAGACATACAAGTCACACTCGTATATCCAATCCATAGTTTCTCGATCCATGGGAATAGCCTAATTCGTGCAAATAACATCAATATCATATATATTGATTTATTTGAGTCTGGCCAGACATTCTATAAGCACTATCCCTCGAGTGGCCTAGGATATTTGCTCTCGTTATGTGGGAGGGGCAAATCCTCTCTACGTCCACTACGATCTCTAAGCTTGCTTCTCATTGTATCCAGTACACGCCTTTATAACTACCCAGTTACGGTGTAGCGTTTAACGCTACCAAGATCACAATGATCCACAACTAGAATATCTAGTGACTTCAAGTCTAAGGATGACAATACCTTTGCACCGCGAGAAGCACTTGTGACTCAACATAACATGTATGTAGCCTTCTCGGAGATGGGTCAATCCAGTGCAACATTCCATAATGCACACTTATGTGCTGGATCGTGATATCTCCATATCAATCCAACCCCATACTAGTCTATAGATGATTGTCCCATTTAATCATTATACTTGACTAGGGATATTTAAGATAAACAACACAATTGTAAATCTAAGGACTTCATTATATTAACTATCCAATAAATAATAAATGAATTTTCTAGCCATGTACAAATTCATACGAAACTAGATTGCCTCTAGGGCATCTATTCCAACAGTAGAACGAAAGCAGAAAGTAGATAAGCATAAGGCAACTAATGTTTTCTTTCCTTGGTCTAGGAGTAGAGCATGTGTTCATCTCAATTGTAGAAAGATTAAAATGTTTTTATCAACCAATCCTCTCTTGAAACTATTTTCAAGTAAAAACTTTGACAGTCTTTCATACCAAGCCCTTGGAGCTTGTTTTAAACCATAAATAGCTATGTCAAGTTTATAAACATGATATGAAAACTCATCACTTTCAAATATAGGAGGTTGAGCAACGTAAACTTCTTCTTGCAAATAACCATTTAGGAATACACACTTGACATCCATTTGAAAAAGTTTAATGTTCATGTAAGATGCAAATGCAAGTAATATTCTAATTTCTTCTAACGTTGAAACATGAGAAAAAGTCTCCTCATAATCAATACCTTCTTCCTGATTGTAGCCTTGAGCTACTAGTCTGGCTTTGTTTATGATTATCTTGCCACTTTCATCTACCTTGTTTCTGAGCACCCACTTGGTGCCTATAATAGACTGATCTTTTCGTGGAGGAACTAGATTCCACACCTTATTTCTCTCAAATTCATTGAGTTCACTTTGCATTGCAATGATCCATTCTGCTTCTTGTAATGCTTCTTTCACATTTTTGGGTTCTACAAGAGAACAAAAGCATTAAAAGAACACAAGTTTTTCAATTGAGATCCTGTCAGTGTACAAGTGGATGGATCAGATATAATGTTATCAACTGGATGAGTTGGCATATATTTGAATCTCTTTCTTGGAGTCCATGGCTCAGGCTCTCCAGGTAACTTTTCTATCCTTTGAGATCTGTAGGAATTGGCTTGATAATTTTTTATCACTATGTTGCTCTTTTTCAAGGCTTGGAGAACCATTTTCAAGGCCTTGAAAATTCTTCCTGTTATCCTGTAAGCTTTCCATGAAACCGAGTGAAGTCTCTGCTTCATCTTCTAATTCATGCTTGTTAAAATTCACGTCTGCAAAACTTTCACTCAAAGAACTATCATAGCTTTCATAAAAAATGACATGAATACTTTCTTCAACAAGCCCAGTTCTTTTATTGTATGTTCTATAAGATTTGCTAGTCGGAGAGTAACAAAGAAATAGGGATGGCAACGGATCGGATTTGGATCGGATCTGTGCATAATCCAATCCGATCCGAAAATAATACGCTCTGATCCGAATCCGATCCGAATCCGTTCGGATCCGGATCGGATCATATAACGGATCATCCTAAAAGATCCGAATTCGATCCATAAAGAAAACGGATCATGCATCGGAAGAACCGATCATGAATCGGATCGGGCCAGATTATATATAACTATATAATTATATATAAAATACATAATATATATTCGTATCGGATCATATTATTGGATATTTATATTATATATTTGTATATATATCGGATCGGGTCAGATCGGATCAGATTATCAGTTACTTATATATACCGGATCGGGTCCGATCGGATCATCGGATATTTACATGTATGATCCGAATCCGATCCGAGATTCGAACGGATCGCATATTTGTGATCCAAATCCGATCCAAAATCAAATGGATCGGATTCGGACCGCTCCATTAGGGTCGGATCATCCCGGATCTCGGATCGGATCGGAGCGCATTGCCATCCCTACAAAGAAAGATACCTTCATCACTTCTTGCATCAAACTTACCAAGATTGTCCTTACCATTGTTGTGGACAAAACAATACAGCCAAAAGGTTTGAAATATGAAATATTTGGCTTTCTTCCTTTGAAAAGCTCATAGGGAGTCTTCTTCAAAATTTTCTTGCTTAGGCACCCGTTGAGTATGTAGATGGCTGTGTTCACAGCTTTTGCCCAGAATGACTTTGGTAAATTGTTCTCCAGAAGCATTGTTCTTAACATATCTTCAAGAGCCATGTTCTTTCTTTCAACAACACCATTTTGTTGAGGAGTTCTTGGAGCAGAAAAAGTTGTGAGAGATACCATACTTAGCACAAAATAAATAAAACTCAAGCTGATCAAATTCTCTACCATGATCACTTTTGATTGAAGCGATTGGTAGGTTTTTCAAAGTTTGAAGCTCCTTACAAAGCTTGAAAATTTAGTTAGAGCTTCAGATTTATCTCTAAGAAACATAAACCATGTAAATCTTGAATAATCATCAAAAATAACTAGCATATACTTCTTATCCTTTGGAGTTGGAGTCCTAATAGGACCACATAGATCCATGTGAAGTAGTTCAATGGGTCTGGGAGTACTTACAAATTTTGTTGGTTTGAATGAGCTCCTTGCCTGCTTACCTTGAGCGCAGGCTTTGCATATTTCATCATTTCAAATTTGATAGAACGAAGACCTCTTACCTGGTCTTTAGAGATTAACTTGTTCAAGGTATGCAAGCTAATGTGTCCAAGCTTTCTGTGCCAAAGCTTTGAATCTTCTTTCAAGGCCTTGAGACACTCCAAGCTTTCACCTGCAACTTTGTTAGAGGGTAAAGTATAGACATTGTTTAACCTTGAGGCAGTGAGAATGCAATTCCAGATTTCTCATTTTGCACCACACATTTATCTTTGTCAAAGATAACCTTGTTACCATTATCACAAAACTGAGATACACTGAGCAGATAAAATTTCAAACCATAAACAAAATAGACATCAGAAATGGAATTTTCAGAATTTGTACCAACTTTACCAATACCTAATATGTTGCATTTTCCTTTTGTCACCAAGTGTGAATGATCCTTCAGATTGCTCTTTTAAATCTGAGAATAAGGATCTCTTTCCACTCATATGTCTTGAGCAACCACTATCCATGAACCATATTTGATCTTTGCTCTTGGTGACATCCTGCAAACAGCATTCACTGCCTTACCCAGCTGAAGACCAAGTGTGGAACTTAGATTCATACTCAGGGTCAACCATGTTAGTGGGTCTAACCCCTTTAGGAACCCAAATATGTCTAACTTGTCCTTTAAGTTGAACTAGAAAGGTGTTCCTCATGATTTGAGGTTCTCTCCTTCTAAAAGGACAAGTCATCTTAACATGACCACTTCTGTTGCAGTAATGGAACTTAGGAGAAGATCTGTTACTAGCCTTCACAAATCTGGTGTTGCCCTTTTTAGGAAACTTGGGGTTGTAGCCAATACCAGTTTCGTAACAGACTGTAAGCTTCCTCCAAGAATCAAGTTCAGACTGTGTTCTAAGCCAGCAAGCTTTGTCATAACCTTCTTATCATCTTGAATTTTCTCAGTTAGAGTAGTCTTTTGTTCCTCTAATTCATCACAATGATGTCTTAGAGTAACAAACTGTCACTCAGAAGAGAGTTTTCAAAGGCTACTTCCTTGACTTGAGTTTTCAAGGCCTTGAAATTGGTTTCCAAGGCTATGAAATCTCTGTCAGAATTTTTCTGAGAAATTTCACGACTTTGATTTTAACAGACAAGTTCCAATTTTTTTTTTCTTGCTCAGGAACCTTTTATTTCTAAGTTCTAACTTCTCTTAGATAGTCCTCCTCATTTAAAAGCATTGTTTTAAGATATCAGTGAGGACATCCGTTGGTTTAGAAATCAAACAGATTACCATTACCCCAATGTTCTTTTTAGAAATTTCATCATGATTGACAATAAGGCATAGGTTGGCTTGTTCTTCTTCATATTCAGAATCACTAGAGGAATCAGAATCACTCCAGGAAGCTACCATAGCTTTCTTTCTTCTGTCATGGTCTTTCTTCTGAAAGTGTTTGCTTTTATTGTGTGGACAATCTTTGATTAAGTGTCCAGCATCACCACACTCAAAGCAATTCATTACTTTAGGCTTATTACCATGAGAAATGAATTTATCTTTGTGGTCTCTGCTACTGGAGGATCTGTGTTTGTCCCTGCTGAAGTCCTTGTTTCCAAAGTTCTTTTTCATCTTCAAGATTCTGGTCAAGGCTTTGGAAATAAGAGAAAATGGATCTTCATCATCATCCTCTTCTAGTTTAAGGCTTTGAGAGGGTTCATTATCCTTGGCCTTGAGAGCTAGTTTCTTGACACTGTCTGGTAAATCTCCATCAGCTTCGTTCATAGAGATTTCATGTGTAAGCAATTTACCTTGCAGATCATCAAGTTGGAGGGAGGAAAGATCCTGATCTTTTTCAATGGCAGTAGTCTTTTGGTTCCCATTTGGCTTTAGGATGACTTCTCAGAATCTTTCTAACCTTTACTTAATTGGAAATGTGTTTCCCCAATGAATCAAGGTTGTTGAAAATATCATTGAATATTTTGAACATGTCTCAAATTGATTCATCTCCATTCATTTTGAATAGCTCAGATTGCCTAAGGAATATGTTGATCTCGGTTTGCTTGACTTGGCTAGTTCCTTCAAATGTCACCACAAGCTTATCCCATATTTCCTTGGCAGTCTTGCATCCTGAAATTCTGTTGAATTCATCTGCACTCAAATCACAATATAAGAGGTTCATAACTCTATAGTTTTTAGAGAATTGTTCTAATTCAGAAGCAGAAAGTGAATACTCGTTCGGGAGTCCCAGTCCCATCTTTTTCATTGTAGAATATATGAGGACCCTTCTAAAAGATAGTCCATAGCTCTACATCCTGATCAATGATAAACATTTCCAACAAGGCTTTCCTGTGAACAAAATTGTCACCACAGAACAAGGGAGGTCTATTAGCAGCTCTTCCCTGTGAGAAAGCACCATCTCCTACAGTACTCAAATCACAAGATTGTTAGATCTATGCAGTGATACAAGCTCTGATACTAATTGAAAGACCGTAATGTAGGAATAACTATAGGATCAATACTCTAGAAGGGGGTTGAATAGAGTATGGAAACTCTTACAACTTTTGCTAAAAGAATGGTTTCAAATATGTTTATGAAGTGCAGCAAGTATTTCAAGGCCTTGAAATGAGTTTCAAGTCCTTGGAGTTAAAACTGAAAGTAAAGAGAAAGTTGAAAGTTTTCAAGGCCTTGAAATGAGTTTCAAGCCCTTGAACATAAACCCATTTTGTGCAGTAAACAAGTTAAGTAAAGGACAACAAAGTAAATGTAAGAGACACAGTGATTTATAGATCTCAGTCCACTTGGACCTACTTCTCTACCTCAGGGAAATAATCCCTGAAGGATATTCAACTCAATTCTTATTAATAAAAAGCTAAGCCCTATATCTCAAGCACAGAGATCTGGCTTACTTTGTTATAGCTTGTGGTTCTCACTAACCTATCTAGTACTTGCTTAGCTAACTGATTAATCAAGAATTCTATATTGTCCACCTTGAACAATCCACGAGAATAAGAACTAGAAGTATTACCTAGTTGGTATACAAATAATGATCAGAAGAGAAGAACACTGAGAACTAACTTTTAGTTATAATGTATTGTGCTTCAGATGATTGGATTGAGTGATATAGATATGCTTCTTGGGTTCTTGTAAATCCTCTGTAGTGTATGAATGTCTCTGTGTGTTGCTCTCTCAAAATTCTTAAGTAATTCTCTCTTTTAAGCTTCCAGTTTGAATTGAAGATCTTCAGGATCTTTACTAACAAACTTTCCTAAAAGATAGCTTCAAATCTTGGATTTTCTAACAGCTTCCTCCAATGGCTAGTTGCTAAGTATCTTCAAGGATGACTTATTTGACTTTGTTTGAAATTTTGTTAGGAAGGTCCAGGTCAGATTTGAGCCAGCACAGAATGAGATCAATCAGCTTAGTTTCCTTTTCTGCAATAATCAGTTTAGGAACTAATTTCTACAAAATAGGTAACTGTATATCCCTACAAAACCTTAGTAAAAAAATAGATTAATCACATCTTATAATAACAAAAAGATTTGTCTTTCATCATAAAATAACATATAATCAATCATAGGGAATCAAAGGTTAGAATAAAATCATAAGCTCCCCCTAAGTTCATGCTGGAAAGCTGCCTGAAGTGTTTCAAACCTTTGAAATCAGTTTCAAGGCCTTTAAATAGACAAGCTGTTTCAATCCTTTGAAAAAAGCTGAACTTACATTTGTGTTGCCTATTATCATGTGGATGATGGCAAGTTAGAACCAATGGCGAAAAATGAGGTATTCATGGGCTTTGGAACATGTTTGAAGAGGTACAAGATTTGGACAGACAAAAAAGTTATACTCAGCAGGAGTTTATTTTTTATGAGAGTTCAATGTTGAAGAAAAATTATGTGAAAATAGTGGTCGGATATGCATAGAAGGAGGTGGAGAAGCAAAATAGTCTAATGAGGATGTGTCGCTACCAGAGGAACAAGTTCATCATAGCATTGCTGATGGAAGACCAAGGAGAGTCATAGGCCTCTGGAAAGGTAAATAGATGATGGTATGGTGTGTTATGCATTACAGGTAGCCGAGGAGGTGGAGGATGAGCCGTCCATCTACAAGGCTGCGATTTTTAGTTCTGAGTCAGCATAATAGATTGTCGCGATGGGTGAAGAGATGGATTCTCTTAGAAAGAACTTGACTTGGGAGCTTGTAAAATTTCCAATGGAAAGGAATATATTCACTTGCAAATGGGTCTTCAGAAGAAAGGAAGGGACTGCATTGGAAGAGGGAATCAAGTATAAAGCAAGGTTGGTTACAAGAGAGTTCAGTTAGAAAGAAGGAGTTAACTACAATGAGATCTTCTTACCGATGCCAAGACATACTTCGATCATGGTGCTACTAGCGATGGTGGCGCACCACGACTTAGAGATTGAGCAACTAGACTTGAAAATATATTTCCTACATGGAGAGTTGGAGGAGAAAATATACATGAGCCAACACGAGGGGTTCAAATTTCCCGGAAAAGAAGTACACGTGTGAAAGCTGAAAATATCTCTCTATGGACTTAAGTAGTCATCGAGGCAATGGTACAAGAGGTTTGACACCTTCATGTTCCAGATTGGTTACCAGAATTGTGAGTATGATTGCTACGTGTATCACAAGCTTGTGCGAGGTTTAACATATATCTACATAGTATTGTATGTGGATGATATCTTGATTGAAACCTAGGATATGAATAACATAAAATTATTGAAGAGGTCTCACAGTGCAAAATTTGAGATGAAGGATATGGGGCTGCTTGAAAGATTCTAGGAGTTGAGATCTATAGACACTACAACAAATATGACATTTGTTGACAGTTTTTTTGTCGACACACAGTTTTATGTCTATGGTTACGCGATTAATCGACAATATCAGAATTTGTCGATGCACATGATATTTTTTGTCGACCTTTTAGTTATTATTTTATTCTTCCCAATAATGTGGTCAATATATTGGGAGTATTTATTTGATTTTGACATCTACTTACATAGTGACATATCTTTTTGTCAACTCCTGCTTTAAAAAATTGAATGGTAAATTATTGATGTTTCCCGCACTTCCAAATTGTAAGGAGGGAATAAAAAATTTATCACATTTTCAAAGAGACATTTTGGTGAGACATTTTAATCACATTTGAACATTACCCCCACCAACCCATTTTTTTCTCTCAAAAAAAAAAACCTTACCCCTCTTCTCTTCTCCCCACCGCACATTTCAGAGAGTAGAGAGAGAGAAAAGAGGCAGACGGTAGCAAGAGAGAGAAAGAGAGAGAAGAAGGAGGGAGTGGGTATGCAGATCCATCGATGGTGGTGGGCGCCGATGGGCGCCGATTAGACAATGAGTTGCTCCGGATGATGGCGAGGCTTCTTCTCCGGCTTCAGCGGTGTCCAATTAGCAAAGCGAAGACGAAAACGGCGAGAGGAAATCTTTGCACGAACGCGACACTGATTGATTGAATCTAAAATCTGCTTCTCGGAAGAAGAGGAGAGGAGATGTTGGTTGCAAACAGCTTCGATCTATGGCAGAAGGATTCCTTCTTCTCTGCTGCCGAGGAGGTCCAGCATTCCGCAGACATGTATGTACTTGTTCCTTCTCTCTCATCCTCAATTTCAATTTCCTGTTCTTCTCCATGAGATTAAAACCAAACTCCTCCCACTTTTCCATCCATCCCTCAATTCATGATATTAATCGCAGCTGCTCCAGATAATAACAACATGAAAATCACAACTGCTCATGTTATTGTTACACTCCTGTACTATTATTACTGCTGTATATGTTAGGGTTTAGCCCAATTTCATCCCTAATTTATTAATTGAATCACAATGATGATGATAATAATAGAATGGAATCATCCTTCCGGACATGGGAGAGACAGAACAAGGAAGGCTTAACCTCTCAAGATTCCGATCAACTCTGTCGGGAGCTCCAAACTGCTCTCGGCACCGCCAAATGGCAGGTTCAATCAAACCCCCTTTTACCTACTCCCATCTTTCCCAATTACAGTATATAGATCTGTTGAATATGTTACTATTGTGTATTGATGTATTAATTGTTCATCTTCTCTTTGATTTAGTGTTCTTTCACGTGCAGGTTCATGTATACGTTTCTTGGCTTGGGGGTTGTTATGTGTGTGATAACATGCTCAGGTCATATTGCTGCAGAGACTGTTAACGGTTGCTGCCTCTGTACTGTATCCTTTTATCGAATTGGTTTTGATGAATTGCTTAGTTCAATTCACTTATTCTTGTTGTAGAATATGCAGTTTAATATCTCAAAAATGATTTTTTTAAACTGTTTTGCATCGAAGATCAAAAGCTCCTGGAGTTGCAATGGTGTAAATTTGTAAAGAAACTTTCTCTCTAGGAGATGGAAGCCTTCTTCGTAGTTTTACTTTCATCTGCAAAGATCATGACTCCATATGTTCAGAACTCAGAAGGGCTTTTGGATGATTGGATTGTAAAGATAACTGAGTTTACTTCCAACCAATTACCTTTGAATTCACCTTTGGCTTGCATCCTCGGTGTCTATGCTATTACTGGTTATCTTATATCTTCTTGTGTTTCGTTAAATACTTCCTTCTATGAAAGCTTGAATTGTGAGATACTGGAGTTTCGATTTACTTGAGCGAGCAATAAGATTACAATAATCATTTATTCATATCTTTTCTGTTACAATTGTCCTGAATTTTAGTTTTCCAATTTAGCTTGAAATAGTTAGATATCAACATAAAGAAGTCATACTTTTTAAAGTATCTTCATTAACTTTTTCACTGTAAGAAGACAGCCACTCGCATGATGTTTCTACCTTTCTTTAGGGCTATTCCGTGTGAAGGATAAATCATAAATCTACTAGTAGAAAGTGGAGGATCTTAGCCGATCTTGTTTCTAAGACAATGTTGGTGTTTGGATAACAAAAAAAACTAGATTAAACTTAAAAACCAATTTTGAATGCGTGGCAAGGATGAAGAGAGAAAAACTTATCACTTCATCTTGACCACACATTCAAAATTAGCTATCCAAACACCCAATATGAATTACTCTTGTTATTTCAGTTTCTATTCAGTGTTTAAAAAAATTAATGAGGGAAATTAGCATCTGAAGATACAAATCTGTGCAATTTTTCATCAAAGTGCCCAAGATGGAAGTTGCTTATTGTCCACCAATCAAGATTTACTTTAGGATTCAGTTCTGAGGTGTTCAAATCTTTTGTTTTTAGGATACCAGGAATCTAGGATAGTAAATAGCTTAGCATGTGAAGATGCAAATCTTCGCAGTTTCTCATATCGTTTTGCATTCTCACCGATATTGTCTCAGTTTCTTCTTTCAACCGAGTTTTTCTGAGAAAGTGTATGGACTGGAACTCTATCCGTGTGAATTTTAAAGCAGTATCGTGCTATGTGAACTAAGTTTATGTTACAATTGTTGTCCTTGACTTGGTTAGTACATGCTGTTTGTCTTCTTGCTTCTTATGCTAGAAGCTGCAGTGACTGCAGACGTATTTCTGAACCACATCTGGGAACAGGTATAGTGATTATCTTTTTCACAATTGGACTTCTGATTCGGATATATTTCTTGTGGTATTGATGACTTCAAAACTTTTCTGATTGCAAAATATATTGCACTTGATTCGCATCAGGACTTCCCCGTGTATCCTTCTGGGAATTTCGACAAATTCAAGGAATTTGTGAGGAAAAACTTCGAGTTCTGCAAATGGGTTGGCTTGTCTGTTGGGTCTGTGCAGGTCTCTCTCTCTCTCTGTTCAAGTACTAGTCGCATTTTGATCTTTATTATATGATAACTACTAGCACTTTACTTCTTTTGATCCAGTTTGGTTTCATGTTAAAGCACTTTACTTCCTTTGATTTCATATTCTACGCTTTAGCCTTTTGGTATCCATAGATGCTTTGAGTTACTAACAATGATAAACACAAAGCTAAAATTCTAAATGATACCTCACAGCCCACTCGTATCAAACGCCTGTACTCCGTCCATTTTTAATACCTCTCAACCTTCAATTTCCCTCCATTCTGAACACTGCTCAACCTTCAAATTCATCTATTTACTTCAGCCTCTATTACAATTTAATGTTTCTCAATCCAGTCTACGAATTAGAATCGAAATGAAAATGCAAAAAGCAATCATGTCGAGCTAAGCATTTCTAATCCCCAAATAAGAAGTCCAAACTAATTCTGCTTCTTCAGGCCCAATTTGTGATAGCATACTTGCAATTATTCGTCGAGTTGAAATATTGTACCTAAATTTATGACTGGATATCTTGCAGGGGTTCGTGAATTGAATACGTTAGCTTTTTGGGCCAGATGGGTAGTTCGATTGCTCAGGCCATGGAAACAACCACTGGCGGTCTACTTCTCTTTTTTTGTTAAACAAGACTAGAATATGTTATGACTTTAGAGTTTTTGAAAGAGTACATATGGTGGAGTATGATGCTTAGTTTTTGCAGTTCAGAACGATTTGTTATAGATTAGAACTTGGACAAAATGACTCTCAGTTGTTGATGGAAAACACTCGGCATAAGGATGTAAAAACTTATTATGCAGTATTATTTTTGTTTGTAATGTAAAAAATCCCACTTTTGGAGGGCTGGTCTTGGAATTGAGCACAATTGTGCATATATGTTTATGAGTAGTGTTTGAATTTTGGGTGCATGTCTGCATATATGTAAAAAATTTCATTTTTTTTATTTGGTCGTGATACTGGCGACAAACATGTGTGTCGCCAGGAAGATGTAAAAGTGAGAAACATATCTACTGGTGACAAATATTTTTGTCACTTATCTACATAAACTACTAAATTTACTTGTCGGTAGTTGTACTGCCGACAGAAAAGGTTTGTTGTTAGATTTAAACTGTCGACAAAAACTGATGTCGCCCTTTTTTTTCTGCCGACGTAATTGAGATTTGTCGGCCTTAATACTAACGACCGACTTGTAGTGACCATTTTCCGTCAAAAAATTATTTGTCGGTAGAATTTCTACCGACATATTTGGCCTTTCTAGCGACAATTTTTGCTGTCAACGGAGGCAGAATTTGTTGTAGTGAGAGATAGGAAAAAGAAGATGCTTTTCCTATCACAGCACGGACGCATTAAGAAGGTCTTGGGGAGATTCGGGATGTTATCAGCTAAAGCTATGGATACTCATATGGCAACTAACAGCAAGCTAAGAATGTATATCGTTCAGAATGATGAGGAGAAGGAGTACATGTCCAAGGTTCTGTATGTTAGCATTTTCGAAAGCCTCATGTATGCTATGGTCTACACTCGACCAAACATAGCAGTCGTTGTTAGTTTGGTTAGTCGTTTTATAGCTCAACCAGGTAAGGATCGGTGGCAGGCACTGAAGCGCATATTCAGGTATCTTAAGGGTACGTCAGACATTGGCTTGTGTTATGGGGCTAGTGAAGACATCTTGGTAGCTGGTTGTTGGATTCAGACTATGCGGGGGATATTGATAGCAGGAGATTAATGAATGGCTATGTGTTTACTCTGGTAGTTCTGTTGTGAGTTGGAAGGCTACGCGCAATCCGACGGTGGCTTTGTCAAACACGGAGGCGGATTACATGGCTCTAATGGAAGCAGAAAAAGAGGCAATATGGCTTATAGGAATGGTCAATGCTCTAGGCCTACTTCAAGATCATGCAATATTCAACTGTGATATCTTGAGTGCGATTTGCTTGAATAAGGACCATGTTCATCATGAAAGGACCGAGCATATCAGGTATCATTTTCTAAAAAGCGAGAGCTGGATCAACGTGAAGAACGTGGGGACAACTGGCAACCCCGAGGATATGTTCACAAAGCCAGTTCCGGAGAGCAAGTTCCAGCGTTGTCTGGAACTGCTCAACATCTTCAACCGGTGAGGCCCTTAGGGTCATGTCGGAATTAGTAGGGTCCAGTGAGTCTCCGTGACTGGAGACAATTGGGTGCGGAGAAGAGAAGCTTGTTGCGAGAAGAGAAGCGGTTGTCGCTGAATGAGAGAATTCAACTCAATGTGGAGATTTGTTGGATTTATGCCTTGAATAATTTGAAGAAATCATGAAGAGAAACAACGGGGACTAAGGGACCATTGTGGAGAGCAAACAAGCATTCATGATGTTTTTACAGGTCGCACAACTTGGATGAAAACATCCGAATATCCAGGATATTGCCCAGAGGTCGCACGACCTGGGCGGGGAAGTCGCACGACCTGGACATATCCTAGAGATTTTGGAATTGTTTGCTAATCTATCTAGGACGGCCCTTGGTCGGTTCTAAGCATTATTAATAGGCTCCTAATTGATTATAAAATTATGCAAACATTTTATCACTATTCTATTGTGATATAAAGGTTGTTCTTCGTCTGTGGATGTAGTTAGCTAACTTTCAGCTAGCGAACCACGTTAAATCTTGTGTTAACTTGATTTCTTTGCTCCGTGCATCATACGAGTGGTAGTATCGTTCATAACATAGAGTATGATACGTCACAGACACGAGTGTGAGTGCAAGGGCGGACCTAGGTGGAGACGGGTGCTTAATTTTGGAACACAAAAGAGGTGGCGGCGTCATTTCCCAACAAGAAGGGGTGGAACTGTCTTTGGATATGTGTCTCCTACCCTTTACTATAATTGCTCAAGACTACATTACAACGAGCAATTCTTAGGTGCTCACAGAGCAAATCACACGTGATGTTCTACACCACTCACGTTTTGACATGTATAATGAAAGTATGGTGAGTGGAGAAGAAAAATATCTAAATATGATTAGGATTTTTTACTATAACCTACACCATTCAGTATGATATCATGTGGTGTAGAGCATAACGTATCATGCTAACGTGGTGGTTTTGGAGCAATAAAAAATTCTCACATCAGAGACCTACACATAGACCCGAATATACGTTTCTCACACGTATACTGATGCAGAATATGTTGGCAGAAAGAAGATGTGTCACGGTTAAACATCTTCTTTGGTTGCTTTTGATTGAAAGCGACTTAGTGTTTTAGGATCAAATTTCAACTACAATTTGCAAAGGAGAGGAGACCAGTATGAAGGGGAACTAATGGGTGGTGATGAAGATCATACTCCCCGTGAGAATCGCCGCCACGTGTTGGGAAGCCATTGGTGTAAACCCCACTGTGGGTGATATAATAACCAATATAAAAAGGGGCCAAACACCCCCTTATGACACCACCACACCCACCTTCATTCCTTGTTTCCTCACTTCTTGGCCCTCCCTCCCTCTCTCTGTCTGTCTCTCTAGAAATCTGAAATTAGCATTTTTCGTGTTATGGAGAACCACCAGTCACCGGTGACGAAGTCAAAGTTCAAGCGACTCTGCGTTTTCTGCGGTAGCAGCCCCGGCAATAAGCCTAGCTACCAACTTGCTGCAATACAGCTCGGGAAAGAATTGGTACATCTTCAACTCTACTATATATGTATATCACTCTAATTTTCCTTTTCTCCATCATTTTATTTTCTTGACTCGTATCTAATCGAGAGATTTGATCGCAAAACGATACAATATTTTATAATTTTTTCATCGTGTTATAGAATAGTTTTTACTCTACAATACCATGAAAAAGTTATCGACAAATTGTATCATTTAACTATCTAAATCACCTGCTCAAAATGACACAGTAAATAGTTAAGGGAAGAGAAGAAGAATCTACTATCAACTTTAGTAACATAGTTTCTGAATACTTTCACATAAAACAAAGCAAAACAGAGTAGTTGATTCTTGCTCGTCGGAAGTTCCATAAAACATATTTCATGGTAACATATTTCAGAATCCAGATTTCTTAGTTAATGAACTGGTTTCTTTCTAATTTGGTATATAGGATGGCTGATCCGATCAGTTTTGCTTGTACTGTATTAAGGAAAAATAGGGTCCAAGAAGCTCTCTCTTCTTGAAAAGATTCTGGGTCTGATCAAACTCATGAATATCTCTGTTTTCTTTGATTAATTAAGCCATTGGATTAGTTTAATTAAATCAAAGTTAGCAGAGACAAAGATTGAAGCATGATGGGGAAACTATAGAATTAGTAATGTTTTCTTTAATTAAAAAGCTGTGTGAGGTGGGTGAGATTTATTCAAATGAGAATTGGGTTTGGGTTTGAATCTCAATTACGTGTTAGAGATTGCTTAGTGTTTTCATACTAGTATTAATTAAGTGTTATTAAATAAAAATATGGTAGGTTGAGAGGAACATCGACCTGGTTTATGGAGGAGGCAGCGTTGGCTTGATGGGCCTGGTCTCACAAGCTGTGTATAATGGTGGTCGCCACGTGTTAGGGTAACCTTCTCTCTCTACATTATCCTCTTTGTTTCTCTCTCTAAACATAAGTTACTCTATATTCATTGTGCTTTTTTTTCGCTTCTTTTGCAGAGTGATACCTAAAACTCTCATGCCAAGAGAGGTAATCGATGGCGCTAATTTATGATGTTCTTCAATGATTAACACTTTGCTTCCTGACTTAAAGTCTACTTTTCGTGTATATATATATATATTTTGATGAAATATTTTTCGTGTACATTTAAAAACAAGAAATGGTTGTGAGAAAATACAAAATGAAAAGGACGAGCAGAAAATAATGTTTGTCAAGCACATTGCAAGTAAAAAAGCATTTTAACCCGTCTAAAAATAAGGTTCTCGTGTATGATCGTAAATTGATTTATCTCACATATGCACTCAAATTAATCGTAATTTAATTTATGATTTTGTAGATAACGGGTGAGCCAGTCGGAGAAGTCAGACCTGTTTCTGGGATGCATCAACGAAAGGCTGAAATGTCTCGCCAGGCTGATGCATTCATCGCTTTGCCTGGTATATCCCTATTAATTTATGTGGTAACGGTTAAATTATTTTAATTTAATTTCACTTACTTAGTTCTCCTAAAAAAAGAAAACTCCCTGGAATGAATTATTGAATTAGTTTAGAGAAAAATACATGTTTTGACAAACTTATGTCATTTACAAATCTTGTTTATAAAAGTAGTGTGAACACATAAAAAATCACAACTCATAGGCAATGTAAACACGTAAAAATGTACTAAGAGTTAAATAACTATTTCAAAAAAGACAAACTAAAAAAGGTAAGTTGAAAGAGAGAGATAGCTACTTAATAAAAAATGTAGCTAATATTTGATCAGTATGTAACCCGGAAGAGAAGTTTTCACTCACTTTCACAATCTCGACATGAAAAGTGTTGTGAAAAATTGAAGTTAGTGTACTTTTTTCTTTGTTGGGGAAAGTTATGGGAATATGGATGTTACATCATGAAATTCATGCATTATCCTTGTTGTGTCAATCTCCAGGTGGCTATGGTACACTTGAAGAACTCTTGGAAGTCATCACTTGGGCTCAATTGGGAATCCATGACAAACCAGTAAGACTAATTTCTAAACAATTTAAAGTAATATTTGGTTTTGTAAGAAAAGTCTGCAACTCTTGGTCATCCATCCGAGTTTTTTTTTTTTTTTTTTTTTTTTTTTTTTTTTTTTATCATGGTTTGACTCAGTAAAAAAGTGATTTCGTTTCTTTTAAAGGCCCCAACACCTGTACCATCTCATTCCATCATTTTCTCACAAGCCCGAATGTTAAATCAACTTCTACATACATACAAATTGGAGTTTTACTTTCATAGTATGAACTTTTTGGACGATCCTTTTATGTGTAGGTGGGTCTGTTGAACGTTGATGGCTACTACAACTCACTTTTGTCTTTCATAGACAAGGCTGTTGATGAAGGTTTCATTGCCCCCTCTGCCCGTCACATTATCATTTCTGCCCCAACTGCCCGTGAACTCATGTGCAAGCTTGAGGTACATACCACCTAACTCGTTCCACATTCATTGTCACGTGGTACATCACTTGATCAATATTTAAGTAAATATAATTTAATTGTTCATTGTGATTGTAGGAGTATGTCCCTGAGCATGCTGCGGTAGCATCTAAGCTGAGTTGGGAGATGGAGCAACAATTGGGTTATGCCACGATTTCTGATATTGCCCGTTAGACTCGATTCTTTTTTCCGGAAGATTATTGATGACAGTAGATTCGTAGCAATCTAATCATACATCTCATTCAGTTATTGTGCGCACGCTACACCAGATTGTTCAGCCATGGTTATTTTATTTTCAACTGTGGTCCCTCAAGTGTTATTTTTTCTTTTTCAAAATTAGTTTATCGGCATGTTCAAGCTGACATGGATAAGCGTTTGCTTATGGGGTCTCCATTTCAGTGATTGATATACATATGTGAATATTAGTATATGGTTCATGGATGGTTTGTAAAAGTGTTTTAATTGAGTTGAAATATGTTGCAAAAAGATATTTCACTTATTTTTCATTCGTGGCATCTCTTTTGTTGGAACATATGATAGAAGGTGATTCCGTGATTTATGCTATTACCTTATGAGTGCCATGTGTATATATGTAAGAACATCCTTTGTATTGTTTCTATATTGTGAAGTTAAGTTGAATACATATTATTTTCCTCATTGTTGGTTTTTGCAATACAATTTTAACATGGTATCAGAGCTCCTACGATCTTAGTTGTTATAATCTGGAGTGGAAGCGATTGAAGGCGAATAATCGTGTATTCAACTTGAGAAAAAGCAATGTACAAAATGTCATATTTATAGACTATACAATGAAGTAGAATAACATACTTCAACGATGTGGGAGATATATATATATATATATATATATATATATATATATATAGATATATAGATATATATATATCTTAATAGCCCCCCTCAAACTGAAGCTGTCGTGATAAGTGGAAGTTTGGAGACCAAGTTACGAAATCGTCCGGGTTGATGAGACTTCGTATGAATATCGGGAGTTTGCTCAGAAGAAGACACATACTTCAGATGAATTGTGCCAACACGAATATGATGGCGGGTAAAGTGACAATCTATCTCAATGTGTTTCGTCCGCTCATGAAAAACATCTTTGTGGACAATCTGGATGGCACTACGATTGTCACAACATATAGTAGTAACAGAGGATTGAGGCATCCCATATCAGCTAATAACCAGCAAAGCCAGATGAGCTCCTGTGTGGCAATACCTAGAGCACGGTATATTGCCTCAGTGCTAAATTGCAAAACTACAGTTTGCTTCTTGTTGCACCACGATATAAGTGATTCACACAAGAAGAAACAGTATCCAGTGGTGGAGCGTCTATCAGTAGGATCACCAGCCCAATCAGCATCAGAAAATCCATGTAGGACTGGTGTAGACCGAGCAGAGAAATGAAGACCGCGAAACAAAGTACCATTGACATAGGGAAGAATCCGAAGAAGAGCAGCATAGTGTGTGGATCGTGGATCAGTAACAAACTGGCTGACCCGATGAACAACGTATTGTAAATCAGGACGAGTGACTGTGAGACAAACCAGACTACCAACAATCTGTCGGTATCGAGTAGGATTGGAGAGAGGTTCACCATCTAAGGGAGTAAGCTTCAGGTTGGGCTCCAATGACGTGGAGGCAACCTTTGGATCGGTCAGTCCTGCACGAGAAAGAATATCATAAGCATACTTAGTCTGAGAAAAAGAGTAACAGTCGGAAGTAACGTCGAGACCCAAGAAATAGCTGAGAGCCCCAAAGTCTTTCATCTCAAAATGGAACTTCAAGGAATTATTTAGCTCACGAACACCAACGAGATCATTCCCGATAATGATCATATCATCAACATATATTGCAACAACCCCCTTATCCGGCTCGAATAAGACCGGGAGGGCGATGCTAAAAGTAACGGCGAAATCGAAAGCATAACATCACAAACTTATATATTACATATTATTAAACACTAAATAATCTCTAGATATTACATGCGTCTCTAAAACTACCACATTATGCTTAATTAATAACACTAGATTACTACTCGTAATGATATCCATCTAGATGACTCTCGTACCCGGCTACACCATAGTCTTCACCTCCTAAACCTGCAGTGGGAAGGAAACAGGAATCGCAGTTTTCAAAGTCAGCAATGAAATACTGAAACACCCGAACTCGTAAACAGATGATGAGGCGTGCTTTCTTTTCACACTAAATATATAGAGGAAAAAATCATAATAATTAAAGGAATACACATATAAACTTATCATTCTTTAAATTTTCCTACTCAACTTTCAAAACGGGGAGTATTATTCCCAATCTATTCTTCCTTGCTTCCATAAATATCCATATTTCAGAGTAAAACCACATTTTTAACCTGTTGATACGGGGAAGATCTATCCATCTCGTATACTCCAATACCTTAAGTGCCGATACTCCCCTATGACTTCTTGCGGCCAGAGAGGTGAGTACATGGAGCAACCCGGTAGGTTGCGACCAGGTAAAAATAAACGGGTCGAGTGACCACAGCTAACAGGACCCATCTAATCGATAAGCAAATATAACGATCCCCGCACAACTCTTTCCACTTTACGTTATGACGCATTATTATTATTTGTGTGACAGTACCAAAGCAAAGCAACTTCTTTAAAATGTAAGTAAATCACATATAAAACATGTAAATTAATAAAAAATACATTTCAAGACAAGTATTAAAAATTATATTGCGACACGAAAGGAGTGCGGCACGCAACGCTTGGCTTGTTCACTTACCTTAATCCACATCAACTAGCACGTAAAAGATCATACGGATGAACTTAGCTTTCGTCTACAAACCTGTCACCTACAAATTATACTTTATTATTCAACTGCAAGTCCAGCAATACAAGCATAACGCCATAAATCCTATCAATAATCTTAATTGGTCTTTAGATAAACCAAAAACCCCTTTACTAATTCCCCAAAACTTCTCTCATATATTTTCTTAACAATGAAATTATATAAAACAATGCGTTTAGTTTTAAACAACTATTAAATTTTAGGTTTCTAGAAGTGGCTATTTATTTAGAGAAATTGTTTATATAAAAAGGTATGAAATAATAGTAAAAACAAATGCTAGTTAATATTCGTGAAAATGAATTATTACGACGATAACGATTAAACAGTATTTATGGATATTAAGTTTTAAGAAAACTTCTTCTATATACTTAACACGACACCACGATGTCTACAAACTAGCAAATGTCAAATTTTACAAGTATTGAACAAACAACATTGAAAGCTAAGTGATTAAGCATTGTTTATTTAGCTTTTAAATAAAATGTTTCTAGTTTAATTTTTAATGAACGACCCGTACACTATTACAACACCCAAATCACTTCTCCGTAATGGGAACGAAAACTATTATTTTTAAAAAATATTTTAAATTGAAAATAATATTTTTATTTTTCGCGTACACTATACTGCTTAGGTAAAAGACACGAGAAACAAATAGATTATAATAAAAGTCAGCTAAGACCCCCTCCACTCACAATACATATTCAATAAATGACAATATCCCCCTTAACAATTTCTTTAAACACCAACAACACCCCCATAATAACACTATAACTAATTTATGTAAAAGACAATTTAGCCCACCTAACATGAACTTCAATTTAATTAACCTAAACATGGATTCAAGCAAGAAATATAAGATTTTTATTATCTAATAATAGTTATAGAGTGATTTAGAACATACATAGGCCAAGAATGGCCATAAGCTGTCAAGAAATGAGGTGGGTTGAGTTTGTCGAAACTGCCACCGGTGGTGATGCACGAAGGGACTCCTTCGGGGTTCTTGGCTGCGACTAAGAAATCCTGGAGCTTGATCGGATATCAAAAGAGTGAGATAGATTGAGGGAGAGGCATGGGTGCCACTGGTTTCACTGGACCGAACCTTATCGCCGGAAAAATGGAGGTCTGGCGGGTGGGTCTTCTTCCTCCTCAGCTGCTAGTTTCTTCTACTGACCTATGCTTCTTCTGGGTGCGAAGAGAGAGAGAGAGAGAGAGAGAGAGAGACACAGAGGGAGAGACTCGGACTGATACTGAGAGAGGGAAGGAGAATGGAAAGGCCCAGGTGGGTCCTCGGTGGTGAGTCCCAACGTTTGTCGATGAAAAAAGAGGAGGAAGAGAGTGAGACAGAGGCATGGTCAGAGATTACAAGTGATGGAGGTGGTGGTTTCCTTGTTCGATAGAAACAATGGTGGTGATGATGATGAAGATGACGATGGTGGTGATGGGGTGTTGGTGGCGGCTGTGGTGTGAGGGGGAGAAGCTAAGTTGCTTAAATAGAGAGCGTTGCTTGGGGAGGTTGATCTCCAAAAGTGGAGATGATGGTGATAGAGGCGGTGAAGGAAAAATCAGGAGAGAAAAATGGTTTGTTGAAGAAGATAAGAGAAACACTATAGTGGTTTGGGTGCACCAGTTATTTGGGTGATTGGGTAAGGCACACGCACAACAAATCGCGGTGGTCGCACACGCGTTCATGTTTAAAATAAAGAACGCATATTAATTTACGAACACTAATCTAACATTCTCCCAAATTTCACACGAATTTCTTAACGGTGAAAGCACAATAATTTACCCAACCTTATTTTTCGTAAAAAAAATCTTATTTAACTTCCCAAATTACTGTTTCACCCTTTACTAACTAGACGGGGTATTACATATATTAATAAGAGAATAAGTCCACGATTCGTATTGATAACTCCGTTTTTGGAGTTATTTTATTTCTTATTTTGCTACATTTTGTGTGCTCATAATGGAGAATGTTGCGTCTTTTCGAGTAAATCATGTGTTTATTTGAGAAAATGAGTTCGTATGCTAAAATGTGAAGTCCGGGCGTTTCTTGCATCGTTTTACGCGCTATTTATCTTATTTTGTCACATTTGATCTTCGCGGGGTGTTCGTGTTGTGATTTTCAGGGCTGGAGCACGCGAGGAGCAAGTGGATAGAGGAAACGAACTTCGGAAGTAAGGCAAGCTCGAGATTTGGGAAGGAAAGCGAGAGTTGATGGATCAAGTGCTAGAGAGTCTCAAGAGAAGATGATACGAGTGTTGAGGCATGAGGAGAGCTCAAAATGGAGGATTGAATGAAGAAACGATGCCCGGGAAGTGATTCGGAAGCAAGAGGAACAAGTGGGAAGAAGATGGAGAAATTTGGTTAAGTAACTAGGTCGCACGACCTAATAGTAGGTCGCAGGACCTAGTCGGAGATTTCAGCGAGTTTCAGTAGGTCACACGACCTACTATACAGGTCGCACGACCTGTTCTGGACAGCACAGTAGGTAGCACGACCTACTTAACTAGGTCACACGACCTAGTTCGGGCATAATTGTTTTGTAACTTTTTGGGGTTGCTTTGTAATTACTCCTAACTTGTTCTAAACATTGGGAGAACGTATTAGACTTGGTTAGGGCATGATTTTGGGGATTATCACGTACTCTATCACGTTGAAGAGAGCTTGGAGCTTAGGAGACGATCAAGGAAGCTTGGAATCATTCGTTTGACCTCTAAAACTCCGTTTCTTCTCTAGTTTTGTTGTTTGATCACGAAACTTTGTACGTGAATCATGTTTTTGATTAGCTAAACACTTTTTTCGGGATATCTCGTAGGGAACTAGGGTTTTATCACCTTGTTGGATGATTTATGGATTTGATTTCATGCTTTGAGCTTAATTGATGACTTTTTAGCTAGCTATGTGTATTTTATGCGCTTAAATTCACCATTGCTATCAATAGACGTATTGATAGGATTGATTTAGTCGTAGAACATTAGAGACATCAATGTTTCTTGCTCGGAATCTTGAAATACACACTAGCCGTATCTAGGGTTGAGAAATCTTGCTAGTTAGCTAAGAACAAAGAGTAGATTAGTGATCTTAATGCATACTTGAACTTGATTAGGCTAGAGAAATTGGCTTTGTTAGTCTAAGTATTGGTGTTGGTTGAGACATCTTCAACACATTTGTGATCGTTTAGTTAGATTAAAGAATCATCGTGTTAACAAAGCATAAACCCGTCAAAGTGTGAAATACCTAGTGACCCGTAGAGATATCCTGATACTTATCCCTCGTATTAGTCTCAATTTTAATAATTTGTTATTTAAATTATTAGTTTAATAAAACAATCCAATTGCTTGCCCACACGAAGTTAATCATCTTAGTTAATTCACGACAAGTCCCTTGGGTTCGACAAACCCGGATTACCAGATATTACTACACGCGGCAGCCGTACAATTGCGGTTGGATCGTGTCAAGTTTTTGGCGCCGTTGCCGGGGACTTCAGTTGAATTAGTTAGAATTATTAGCTTTATGGAATTTTATTTTTTTTTGTTATTTTCTATTCTTATTACCTCACGGTATTACTTGAGATTTTATGTGTGCAGGCATTCAACTCTAAGCATGGAGGATGAGAAATATCGCCGTTTTGCGAGCATATTTGAAGCATGCAACCTTGGATATGGGCAATTCGTGAAAGAGTGCCATGTGAATGGCATTAGAGAGAGGGTAGCCATGGAGATACAACGTTATACCCTTTGTCCTAATGACTCAACCCCTCCCACTAATTTACTCTTCTTCCTTGGTTGCATGCTTGAGGAGATGATTCCTAATGTGGAAGAATGGCGACAACGAGCAACAAGAATGGGAATGGAGACAACACACATGGACGGACAATTTGTTCTCCATTCAAATCAAGAGGATGCTCCAACCTTTCCAACGCTTAAAGAAGAGGATGATGAGCCATTGTGCATCTCCATTTGTCCAAACATAGAATCATGGCTCGAGTCAAGTATGAGGGTCAAGCATGATGAAAATTTTGATGAGATTGATGGCATTCTTCATAGAATTAATATTGATGATCTTGACTTTCCGGTTGCAAATTTGTTGGAGCCTCTCACGTTTGAGCTCATTGAAGATACAAAATATGTCGAGATTGAAATTGTTGATGATTCGGGTGTTTCAAACGAAGGTGATGAAGATACTCAAACTTTCATACTTTAAGAGTTGACGCTTGAAATTTCAATGAAGATATTTCAAATTGAGAAAACGGGCAAAGAAGGCGTAAATCGATTTCCACTACATGGGAGACTTGAGCTTATTGTTGAAATCGTTATGATGACGATTCTCATGAATTGGAAGCACAGAAAAAAGAAATTTTTTCAGGTCGTCTTCTACAATTTTGTTGCTCCATAGGCATCCCATGCATGCTTACTTGAGAAGAGACAAAGGGAGAAGCGATGGTGGAAGAAGAAAAAATGGAGAGAAAAACCGCCTTAATCATATTTGAGGTAACTGGGTCGGGTCGTCGACCTTAAATTACAAGGCGCTTGTTGGGAGGCAACCCAACCTATTAATTGCATTAATTTAGGGAGTGCATTTTAATACAGTTGTGTGGTTATTTATTTATGTTATTTGTGGAGAGATGAGAGAGAGGGACTAACGATGTTTTCCAAGTGACATTTTTGAGCAGGTTATGGGAGAGTCTACCCCGGTGTGTCATGGCACACATGACCTTTACAGGGACTCGTTTATGCGAGTTGGGGATTCTCCAAGACACATATTTTAGCAGAGGAGGGTAGTCTACCCCGGTGTGCGAGAACACACTGACCGTTGGGAGCATGGTGGCGCCACTACTGTGCTTGGGGACTGCTTGGCGCGATTTCGTCCCCACCCTTGAGGTGGTTGTGAGTATCTTTTTGTTTTTCTGAATTATGTGTTTCTTTTTTATTTAGTATATGTCATGCTCCATCTCATCTATTGGCCTACACATTGATTGCTGAGTCTTCTTGCATTATCTCTAAATTCGTTGGGGACAACGAAGCATTCTAGTGTGGGGGTGAGATTTTCTGAATATTAGCCAAGTCCGTGTCTGCATGAACCAATTGCATATAGGATGTTTTTGTCGTAGTGTGGTTCGTAGTCTTTGTCGTAGGGTGTGTTTGTGTCATAGTGTTTTGTGATATATATTTGTGTTCGTATTATATGATTGCACGTTTTCTTACTTTGAGTCTCCCTACCATCGAGTAATATCGAGTCTTCTTTCGAGTGGCCTTGCATGTAGAGTAAAAAAAAAAAATCTAAGAAAATAAAAATAAAAAATTTAAATATTTGAGAAAGGGCAATCAAAAAGATTTTAGTATTGGTAGAATCGAGGAGTGTGAGAAATTTAGGCATAAGGCGTGACTTGCGACCGAGATAGACAATGTGAGTTCCCCTCAGTACGTATAGAGAGACTTTCTTTACGGGAGTGCCTACCTATTTTTATACATTTACTTGATTTTCAAATCTAAAAGTGTGTGCCTAGTTTTCTTACAAGAGTTGAGCTAGGTGTGAGCTAAACGAGCCGAACATTCATGTGTGCGTCTTAGGTAGTCGCCAACCCGCCTCGTAGTGGCCCACTAAACAGCTGTGCGAGGATGTGTATTAGAGCACTCACTGCTTTTAGATCTCGCCTTTTACGACCATTAGAAAACCCGACTTTCAAACCTTGGATTCTTTGATAACCTTTTGACCTAGGGTGACGATTCTTGGCTTTCATCACAGATTGTTTAGAATCACCATTTTAGTGCGTCACGAGGGAGTCATAGTTGAGGGGGGGGGTTCGATGAGGGAGTACTTCTTGATATACTTATGTGAGTCCTACATGATCGCTTGTACTTCATTTGATATTTGCGAGGGGATGCGAGGGTGAGTGACTAGGCTTGTGCACTTAGGTGTGGCGGTGTTCCATGTCGTTACACCATGGACACAGTTTTGGAGAGCCGTGAGTGCGTGACATCTAATACGCACAAATTGGGTTGGGTGATTTAATTGGTGGATCATGCTAGGTACTGGATCTCATTCATCGTGGTGTAGGAGGTTTGGTTGGATTAGGCACGAGACTTACATTGTTTTGACTACTTGAGAGGGGACGTGACTACATTCGAGTGTGGGGGTGTCGACTTTTGACCACGAACATCGAGATCGAGCTTGCGACGACTCCATCCCCACACATGTGATTTGATTTGTTTGCGGCTTTGTTTGGTGGCACCATGTACTTCATAGAGTTAGGGGAAGATGAATTTTATATGTGATACTCATTCATTGGATTGTTTGTTTTCTTCCCCTAACATACTCGTTTGACTATTCTTGGAAGACCACTCGTACATTTGAAAGAATTGTGTTGATTGTGGAATTTTATTTGAAAAAAAAAAGAAATGAGAGAAAAAAAAAGATAAAAAAAGAGAGAAAAAATGAGAGATGGAATAAAGGAAAGAGATTGAGCTTAACGGAAATTGAGTGGAGGAAGCAACTATTACGGTAACGACGGTTTGAATTTCGTGCACGACTCAAGACGGTGGCCACGGGATCGTAATTGTACCGGGGTTTTGAGGGAATCGAGGGCCGGAGACGGTGATTTTTGGGTTGCGGTTTCTATCATCGTGGTGAGGGTGTGTGAGATGTGGGTTATAATGTGAGAATGTGACGCTTTAGGACGTGTTTCATCATGATTATCCTTATGTCCCTAAGCCTCAACATTCTAAAACCGTTAGCGGATTAGGAGCTCGTACCTTGGATGTGGCTTAGCCTAGCGTAGCCTCTTATTTATCGGCACACGCAAAAAGGTAGTATACTCTTGTACTTAGTAAGGTTAGGTTCTCTATACGATCTAAGGGAAATTCTTGTTGTCAAGTTTAGTTTCAATTCACGCCTTGTACTTAAATTGATCATCACTCCATGAGAATAAGGACTTGAGATTGCCCGATCTCACCAAAAAGACAAAAAAAGATTAAGTTTTGTGTGTGTGTGTGTGTAAATATATGTGATTAGGATCGAGTCTAATTTGCATTGAATCATATTGTTGCAGTAATCGAGTTGTGAATTCAGTCTTGTTTGCGTCAAGTCGGCTAATATTTGGTTATGTATGCAATATGGTGGGTTGAAAGCTAGTTGATTTTATGGATCGAACATGATGTGGAAGTTGGGATTTGCTCGGGACGAGCAAAATGTAGTGTGGGGTTAGTTGATAACTCCGTTTTCGGAGTTATTTTATTGCTTATTTTGCTACATTTTGTGTGCTCATAATGGAGAATGTTGCGTCTTTTCGAGTAAATCATGTGTTTATTTGAGAAAATGAGTTCGTATGCTAAAATGTGAAGTCCGGGCATTTCTTGCATCGTTTTACGCGCTATTTATCTTATTTTGTCACATTTGATCTTCGCGGGGTGTTCGTGTTGTGATTTTCAGGCCTGGAGCACGCGAGGAGCAAGTGGATAGAGGAAACGAACTTCGGAAGTAAGGCAAGCTTGAGATTTGGGAAGGAAAGCGAGAGTTGATGGATCAAGTGCTAGAGAGGCTCAAGAGAAGATGATACGAGTGTTTAGGCATGAGGAGAGCTCAAAATGGAGGATTGAATGAAGAAACGATGCCCGGGAAGTGATTCGGAAGCAAGAGGAACAAGTGGGAAGAAGATGGAGAAATTTGGTTAAGTAACTAGGTCGCACGACCTAATAGTAGGTCGCACGACCTAGTCGGATATTTCAGCGAGTTTCAGTAGGTCACACGACCTACTATACAGGTCGCACGACCTGTTCTGGGCAGCACAGTAGGTCGCACGACCTACTTAACTAGGTCACACGACCTAGTTCGGGCAGAATTGTTTTGTAACTTTTTGGGGTTGCTTTGTAATTACTCCTACCTTGTTCTAAACATTGGGAGAACGTATTAGACTTGGTTAGGGCATGTTTTTGGGGATTATCACGTACTCTATCACGTTGAAGAGAGCTTGGAGCTTAGGAGACGATCAAGGAAGCTTGGAATCATTCGTTTGACCTCTAAAACTCCGTTTCTTCTCTAGTTTTGTTATTTGATCACGAAACTTTGTACGTGAATCATGTTTTTGAGTAGCTAAACACTTTTTTCGGGACATCTCGTAGGGAACTAGGGTTTTATCACCTTGTTGGATGATTTATGGATTTGATTTCATGCTTTGAGCTTAATTGATTACTTTTTGGCTAGCTATGTGTATTTTATGCGCTTAAATTCACCTTTGCTATCAATAGACGTATTGATAGGATTTATTTAGGCTTAGAACATTAGAGACATCAATGTTTCTTGCTCGGAATCTTGAAATACACACTAGCCGTATCTAGGGTTGAGAAATTTTGCTAGTTAGCTAAGAACAAAGAGTAGATTAGTGATCTTAATGCATACTTGAACTTGATTAGGCTAGAGAAATCGGCTTTGTTAGTCTAAGTATTGGTGTTGGTTGAGACATCTTCAACACATTTGTTATCGTTTAGTTAGATTAAAGAATCATCGTGTTAACAAAGCATAAATCCGTCAAAGTGTGAAATACCTAGTGACCCGTAGAGATATCCTGATACTTATCCCTCGTATTAGTCTCAATTTTAATAATTTGTTATTTAAATTATTAGTTTAATAAAACAATTCAATTGCTTGCCCACACGAAGTTAATCATCTTAGTTAATTCACGACAAGTCCATTGGGTTCGACAAACCCGGATTACCAGATATTACTACACGCGGCAGCCGTACACTTGCGGTTGGACCGTGTCACGTATGACGAATGAAAAGAGCTGAGTCATAAGAACTAGAAGATAACCCAAGCAAGAGCATAGTAGAACTGAACTTATCAACCAAGCCCGAGGGGCTTGCTTCATACCATTAAATGCACGATGTAGGAGACATACCTATGAGGGGTGAACATCGAGACCAGAGGGAGGTTTCATGTATACTTACTCAATAAGATCACTGTTAGAAATGCATTATTAACATCAATTTGGAACAAGTCAAACGTCGGATAGCAGCTACAGCAATCAGAGTGCGAACCGAGGTAATTAGAGCAATTGGAGCAAAGGTCTCCTCATAGTCAATGCCATACTCTTGTGTAAAACCTCTAGCTACTAGTCGAGCCTTATATCTCCCAATGGAGCCATCTAACCTAGTCTTGATCTTATACACCCACCTGCACCCAACAGCAGTCTTACCAGAAGGTAATGAAACCAATTCTCAAGTATGACTTCGTTCAAGAGCATCCAACTCATCTTGCATTGTGTTTTGCCACATAGGATTAGAGCTAGCTTCCCGATAGGATTGTGGTTCATGATGCGGAGCAATAGCATAGGTGACATAATCATGATGCCGAACAGGTTGTCTGCGTTCTCTGGTGGACCGACGAAATCTAGAAGAAGCAGACTCGTCTATGTCACTGTCGGGATCTGAGGTGGCATCATCTTCAGAATTAGAAACCAAATTTGGATCTTGAGGAGCTGCATCTGGAGCCGGAAGAGTAACATGAGCATGCAAACCTGGAACGTGGTCCATGTATAACTTGAGCAAGAACAGTAACAGGAGCATGCAAAGCAGGAACATGTTCATGTATAACTGGAGAAGGAGCATGGGAGACAACTTCATCAACCAACAAATCTGGAGGAGTCTGTAACGAAAATGAATTGTCGATTAAGGAATCCTCGAAGACTAGATCAAAGTACGGATATGTAAGACCCGGATGGTCAACAGTGGTGGAAGCATTGAAGGATGTAACTCTAGAGAACATCTTATGTTCCATAAATATCACGTGGCGAGAGAGTCGAAGACTCTTAGAACTTGGATCCCAGCTTGATATCCTTTATGTTTAATACCATATCCAAGAAAACAACACATTCTTGATCGAGGTTCCAACTTGTTATGCTCATGAGGCTAAAGATGAACAAAACAGACACTTCCAAAGACCCGAAGAGAAGAATAATCAGGGGGCGTACCATATAACTTTTCATATGGAGTCTTGTTCTGAAGAACAGGCGTAGGAACCCGATTGATAGTATACACGCTGCAGTTACAACAGCTTCCTCCAAAAGCGCTTAAGACATGAAGAAGAAAATAGGAGAGCACGAGTCGTATCAAGAATAGGGCGATGCTTCCGTTCTGCACGACCATTCTGCTGAGACATGCCAAGACAAGATCTTTGGAGAAGAGTCCCATGCTTGCGAACAGCAGCAAAGAACTCAGAAGACATGTACTCCATCGCACTATCAGTCCGAAAAACTTTGACTGGGCACGAGAATTGTGTATGAACCATAGGTGCGAAGTCTAAATATATTTGAGCCAACGCTGAATGGTTATTCATTAGAAATATCCAAGTATATCGAGTAAAGTCATCCACAAATATAAAAAAATATCTCGATCCACCAATTGTGGCATGTGGGGAAGGCCCCCAAACATCATAATGAACCAGGTCAAAAGGTGCTGAGGAAGATGTCACTATGCGAAAAAGGAAAAGCATGCTTCTTGGCTAACTGACAAGGCATACAGTCAAGATGCTCATCCTCGACAGTTCCTAATTTACCAGTGGAGACAAGGGAACGAACACAAGAAATAGAATCATGGCCCAAGCATGACCTCTTCTTAATTTCAGTTCACCATTGTATTGTCGTTACCACATCCACTTATTTGCGGGTGGCAACACCATAATTCACACAACTTTCATCTGGTTACTTAGTGAACTACATTAAATCGTTAATTATAAACTTGTTGCGAGCTTGTCCTCGAGGGATCGACAAGCTGAGTACTCAGAATAGTCACTCTTTCCTACTTGATCGTACGCTTGCGTAATACGTATTAGTAATTTGCGATATGTTTTTGGCGATATCCCTAGTATGAGTAACGCGCATATGAGAACCATTAGTAGTATGAATAGTTGAGTAACAGAAGAATTACGATAAGAGCTAAATATGTCCGGATTAGAAGTCATGTGATTGCAACATCCGTAGGCAAAATACCAAGAATCGTTACCTGATGTGGCAGACAGAGAAGTAGAATGAGTCTTCTCACAAGCCATATCAAGGATGCCCTTGAGAATAACGACCAATCTAGAGAGCGACAAAGCATCAAGAGTCGACGACGGAGGGCCTAATTTCAGTGATGGACCATGTCTGATTGATCTAGGATCCTCAGGGCATTCAGACAAGTAGTGGACAGGCTGCTTCTTTCCACAAAATTGACAAAGATGAACTGGGAAATGTAGGAGTCTATGACCATTCGCATGACAATATGAGCAAAAATCCTCCAAGATATCTAATACAGGCTGAGAATAATCGGATCTATCCATTTTGACAAGTTAACAACCCAATATCACGAGAAAAAAGCCAATAGCACGGGTTACAATAACCCAAAAAGTACCACAAAACAAGAACTATAAATCTGAATCTCGCAGAATGGGGTCCGTAAACAGATTCAGAAGATCAAAAAACCTGGGAAACCAAACTGATCTGGTTCAAATCCGTACAAAAAACAGCTAAAATAGACGATGAGAGACGTGGAATGACTAAATCAGCGCGGAGCAGCTGGAACGACGTGGAGCAGCATGGAGCAGCAGGAACGACAAAAAATGGAGCGGAACGACTTGACGGAGACTAAGCATAGCCTATGGATTGTCCGGAAGCCGTCGAGGAACCGGCTTGAAGATTGGTTGACAAGGAAGTCAGGCATAGAGATAGGCTGACACAGAAGTCAGGCTTATGTGTTTTTGTTGTTTTTTACCTATAATTGTTGATTATTGTGTTAAATGACAATTAAGTGTATTAGATGCAAATTGAATTTGATTCAAGACAAAAAAAGAGATAATTTAACATTGGATGTGAAGATTAGTGAGTTTCATCAGATAGGATGTGAGTAATTTTGGATCTAGGAGCTAGGGTTTGGGCACATGATTAGAAAAAGGGTTATTCAAACATGGAAACAATTAAACTTAGGCAACAAGGCAAGGAGTTGTTTTGGAAACAACTCCCTAAGGAGGTTCCCCCCCCCTAGGGACAGCCCCCTTGCCTTGCCGCCCAAGCTAGGGCACGGCCTAGCGTGCAAGGCCGCGCCTTGGCCCTTTTTGGGCGGTTCGGCTATATTGATAATGGACCCCTTGGACCCTTTTTTTTACCCTAGCACATCCAAAATCAATTAAAATTGAATAAGCGCGTTAAAATTGGTTTTAACTGTTTATGTGAAATTCGCATGGTGATTGGATATGGCCGTAGATGTGGTTTGTTGTGAATGTTTAATTTTTGTGGTTTGTTTACGGCCTGCGAGCTGATCAATTTGATGTAATAATTAATTAGGGTTTACGGCATGTGAGCCGGTATTTTTTCTCAACTTGTGAGATTTATTTTATTTAGTATAGATGTTAAGTTATACTAGATAAAATAGATATATTGCCAAGATTGAAGAAAAGAAGCCCAAAGAATTAAAGGAGCCACAACATGGAGCATGGAGCATTCCACAAGGCTATGAAGGATGGACCAAGAGATGGAGGCACATGCAGATGCGTTTTCTATTCTAGGGTTCATAGATATTCTCATTGGCTTGAGAATATCTAAGTCTAGGAGGCCATATCCATATCACGTTAATTTCTTTTGTGGATGTTTACTTTATTATTTTATTATTGTTGTTGGTGTATGGATGATGCATGCAATTTGATAATGAGATAAATAAGCAATTCGGATCTTTTACTTGTGAGTTAGCCCAAACTCGAAATAAGTAGATCAGTTGATATGGATCAACAAAAACAATTTAATTGAAAAGAAAAATCCCTCAATTTAAAATATTGTGTTTTTGCCTTCTCGTTATCTGGACACTCTTCATGATCATGATTATCAAGATCGTGCGAGCCAAAGCAGGGCGACTTGATTTGTCATGATTGGGTTGCGATGGCACAAGCAAGTAATGTGCAGCTGTCTAAGTAAGATATTGGTCGCAACTAGGTGATTTTAATAAGATTAAAAGCCTAGAGGCAAATAATTGGGATAATCCATGGGATGGATACATAAAAAATTATTTTCCCAATTGAACAAAGAGTTGCATAAGGATGCAATTGGAAATTGTTCCTACCTAAATAACTAATTTTGGGTGACTTGCCAAAGCAAGCTCAAAAGAAGTGTAATATGGATCTTGGCACCCACTAGAAAATATAATGATATTTTCCGCATTAATATTTTGAGGGTTATTAATCCGTAGAAAAATAGTCGTAGTTGTATTTAATAATCTAATCATTATTTTAAGATCAGGTTGTGAAAGGCTTGACTATTTCAAGGTCTTGAATCAGCTTTCAAAGCCTTGAATCAGTTATCACAAAGCTATTTTAGAGGACTTGAAACTGAATTCAAAGCCTTGAAACTGTCTAACCTATATGAACATTCTCAGGGGGAGTTCTTCTAAGTTGATTTCCTATCTCTCCTTCATATGATTGTTTTACTGCTATTGGATGATGAAAGAAAAATTATTCTAACATGTTTGAACATAGAATATCATCTGTTTGACTATGATTTTGCAGGGAATTTTATTTCCTAGTTTGCAGGGATTATTTCCTAATCTGACTTTTGCAGGGAAGGAAATAATTGAGAAGATGATTCTGTGTTTGATCTGAATGGTATGACAGCTTCTCAATCTATTCAAATACAGGATCACGACATTATCTCTAGAGATTGTGATCACTTAACCGTTGGAGAAGATTGTCAAAGAGTCAAAGTTTGTTGCCTACAAAATAGGAGTTTGTTGCTGAAAATATGGGAAGATTTGCAGAGCTGTTTGAAGTTTGAATAGAGCTCAATTCTTAAGCAACAGAAACAACACTCAACGGGCAAAAAGAGAGAGACAAGTCTGGATTGAAAAAGTATCAAAGAAGTTCATCAATCTCGCAATCCATTCCATAGAAGTTCACTGAATACTTCACTGCAGTTTTCACATTCTAGTGTTCTTCTGTATTGTGCTTTATTGGTAGATCATTTCTGTAATACTTCGATCTTTGTTCTCTAGGATTGTTCAAGGTGAACAATAGAGAATTCTTAGTTAATCAGTTAGCTAGAGCAGGTACTAGATAGGTCAGGGAGAACCACAAGCTGTAACAGAGTAAGGCAATTCTATGTGCTTGAGATCTAGGGCTTAGCTTTTGATTAATAAGAATTGATTTGAAAATCCTGCAGGGAGAAGATCCCTGAGGTAGAGACGTAGCTCCAAGTGGACTGAACTCTATAAATCATTTTTCTCTTGCATTTTCAGTTTGTTTACTTACTCAGTTTTTACAACATTCAAACTTGTCTGTTTTCAAGGGTTTGAAATTCAAGGCCTTGAAAAAGACTTGACTGAACCATACCAAACTGTATTTCCTTCCAAGGGCTTGAACTATATTTCAAGGCCTTGAACTTCACTAGCTTTCACAAGATCCTATCTTCTTAGCAAGTTTTGCAAAAAGTTGGCATACTCTATTCACCCCCCCCCCCCTTTCTAGAGTATCTTAGCTGCATTACCACCTGCACACTCACACTTTCAATTGGTATCAGATCTTGTATCACTGTATAGATTTAACCATCTGGTGATCATGAGTACTGCAGGTGATGGTGGTTTTTCAGAGGGAAGAGATGCTAACAGACCTCCTCTATTTTGTGGAGAAAATTTTTCTCACCAGAAAGCTTTGATGAAAATGTTCATCATTGATCAAGACATAGAGCTTTGGACCATTATTCAGAATGGACCTCACACTTTCTACACATAGAAAGATGGGATTAGAACTCCCAAATCTGAAGACTCACTCTCTTCTTCTGAATTAGAGCAATTCTCTAAAATTACAAAGCTATTAACATCTTGTATTGTGCTTTGAGTACAGATGAATTCAACAGGATTTCAGGCTGCACTACTGCCAAAGAAATTTAGGATAAACTTGTGATAACTTTTGAAGGAACCAGTCAAGTCAAGCAAACCAAGATCAACATCTATCTCAGGCAATATGAGATGTTTAAGATGAATGTAGATGAATCTATCAGAGACATGTTCAAGAGGTTCGCAGACATTGTTAACAACCTTGATTGACTCAAAAAACATTTTTCCAATGAAGAAAAGGTGAGGAAGATTCTAAGAAGTCTTCCAAAGGCAAAGTGGGAACCAAAGACCACAGCTATTGAAGAAGCTCAGAATCTCTCAACTCTACAAATTGATGACCTACAAGGGAAGCTTCTGACACATGAAAAATCTATGAATGAAGCTGATGGAGAGCTCACAGAAAGTTTCAAGAACTTAGCTATCAAAGCCAAAGAGAATGAGAGAACTCAAAGCCTTGAAACTGAGGATGGTGATGATGAAGATCCATTTGCTTTGATTTCCAAAGACTTGACAAGAATTCTCAAAATGAAGAAAAACTTTGGAAACAAAGACTTCAACAGAGAAAGACATAGACCCTTGTGCACAAGAGATTCCGGCAGGGAGACCTCCGTGTACACCGTGCGTAGTGGATCAGGGATCGCACAGGAAGAGTAAGGGTGTGTGTAGGGAGAGAGTAAGTCAGTAGCAATGTCTGAGAGAGAGACAGAGGTTTGGCAGAGCTTCCGCGTATGGCAGTGTGTTCTTCTTTGTATGGAAAGGTTAACGATATATATATACTGGAGAACATGACCGTTGTAGTGTGGTTAATGCGCCCATTAATGGCGGCTTAATTAGCTTAACCATAACGGCACGTTCGTCCGAGTATATAGGAACCGTTAGAGCACGTGGTGCGCGAGTACCGGAACCGTTACGAGGTTGACCGGGTTTGACCGGATTGACCGGGTCTAGGGAGCTCGTGTCATAGATCTCTCAAAACAGTTACAAAAGGTCGCGCGCGGGCTTGGCTCGCACGCTACAGGGCTTACTCTAGCCTCCAAACCACTAAGTCCCTACAGGTCCCGTGCAGTGGTATGCGAGGGCTCTGTCTCGCAGCCCCCACATGGATCAGCTCGGCTGGTGATCCTGTGTGTGTGGAGCACAATATGGTGTGCTGGATGGTTGCCACGTGGCCAAGATCTGTCATGTCAGAAAGCAGTATCTACATTAGCCCCCTTTCTGCGCGTGAAGGCTCATAGCTGTATAGGCTTCCATGCGCGGAAACCAGCATGCGCGTCGCCGCCACGCACCAATTCAAATACGGGTAAGTTCAGCCCCCGTGCGTGTCATTATGACCTAAAACCCCTAGAGTCGTGCCGTCTGACCTTTAGGGTTTTAGGCGTGACGTCAGCCCGTCCTGTGATTGCGCGATACGACGGTGACGGTTGCGATTCGACTACTGAAGGGACGCAACCCTTCATTCTTTTGGATAAATACCTTGTATCCCCATTATTGCAAAGCATCACTTCTTTCTCTTAAAGTGAATGGTACCCGGAGATCTTCGAGAGCAGATCCAGATAATCAATCACCAGTTCAGAACTGCAAATCGTATTCTTCAATTGTGCATATCCAAGCAAGCTTCAAGGAAACAAGGTTGGCCTCGTTTACTTTTGATTTAAAATACCAGTGTTTGCCTTGAACTGCGTTGAATCTGTAAATCCATGAAATTTGTGAAGAGGCTTTGACCTTTGAACCTGCCTTGTTTTAATCTTTCAACAATGTTGGATCTTGCGACTCCCCGATTTCTGAAATCGGTACTGGAACTGTTTTGCTTTCCTTTGCATAGATCTCGAATTCCAAAATTCAAACTGAAGTATGGTATTTCTCCCCCCTTTTTCTTGCCCTTTCGCAGGAATGGCCAAGACAAGAGTAACTAGACCCGTCAAGGAAGATGAAGAGATGCCCGAGCTTCCGCAGGCTCTGTGGCGAAAAGCCCCCTTTCTGGGTGGAAAAGATTTTTATCATGCGAGGGTGAAGGCGAAGAGGATGCCTGATCCTGTTCCAGTTGAGCGATTGTTGACACTGACTCGCCCAGTTAACTCAGCCTTGCTCGAGTTGGTTGGCTCCGAGGATGTGGTTCGATTGGGGATCGAGAATGGGCACTTCCCATACACTGCGATTTCTACTCAGGCGTTCGTCCAGAAATTGGACTATATGGATGAGTGGATTGACCACGTGTTGGATCATCACGCCGAGACTCTCAATGAAGCCGGCGTATACTTTGCTATCCGTGCTATGAAGGGTGCTGCCGTGAAGTTGGATCAGTCCATGCTTCTAGACCTTCTGTCCCGTTACTCGCCTGCGACTCACACGTTTCATTTTGCTGAGTTCGAGGCTGCCCCCACGCTCGAGGACGTTCAAATGCTGTATGAGCTTTCCCCCATGGGCGAGGTGGACCCCTTGAGTCACTTGAGGACATCTTCGGAAATGGCCTTGTACGCGCAGATGGAGGAGTGCCTAGCAGAGGTAAAGAAAATCTCCACTCGGTGGACCACTACAAAGCCTCTTCCGAACTGGCAGCTGGTTGATACGTCTGCGAAGAATACCTGGAACAAGTGGTTGCAGTACTTCTTCCGAGACTATGCGAACAGCAGCATTACTAAGAAGCTTTTGAGCGAGAACCCGGAGGCCGAGAATTACGTAGAGGGCAAGGGTTATCATTTGACCCTTTGTGCCTTTCTCTGTGCTTGGCTGTCGAGGTATCTGATTGATGGTCACCCCCATGACGGGGTCTTCTACCATGTGCTGCCACTTGCCGTGAGGCTCGCTCTTGGCCAGAGAGTCGCACTCGGACCCTTGGTCTTGGGCACGCTATATTATAGGCTGGATCAGCTGGTTCTGGCGATGAGGGAATCGCGTGGCCGCCTCGATGTTCTGACCTTTGTCAATATCAGCTTTTTGACAATGTGGGTTTTCGAGCGCTGGCCGTCTTATGCTCCAACTCCCCTCCCACTTGATAAGTGGTGTCCCCCAGGCGAGACAGAAGCGCGCAACAGCGGAAGGGCTGCGAGATGGTTTGGAGCAAGCAACACCAAGTGTACTTGGAGTTTGATATGCGACAAACGAAAGGAGTTTACTGCCAGGCCCTATGCCACACGTGTCGAGAATGTGCGGTGGTTTCCAAAGCTATACCCTTCCAAAGGTATGGTCTTGTCAGAAGAACTTCTCTTTGAAAAGGGGCCGCATTTCCACGAGCGCTATCGTGAGTTCTTTTGTTGGTGTCTGCGAGGTTCCCTTCCTGCCCTTGCAGAGCATATTCGTGAGCTCGCACCAAGGTATGAAAGGCTTACAGTGGATGTTGACCCCACTCGGGTCTCTCCTCAGTTTGGTTTCGATGCGGTGGCCCCATCGATCTGGCCCCAGTCTATTATCAGAGGGTGCTACAAGCGTTTGCTGACAAAGGAGTGCAAGACGGTCTTCATGAGCAATCTTCCCTTTGAGCAACCTGCGGGAACTCGCAAGGGTGGTTGTTCCCAGAACTGGCTCGCATACTGGGTTGCCCAGCAAACGAGGATTGAGACGGAGGCGGCGGCGCAGCCAGGAAGGGCCCCCTTGATCAAAAGAAACTCTTTTCCGTTTCGCCCCAATTGCAGTTTGAGCGAGTCTGAATATGGTTGCTACTCGCTGTGGGACCGCGAGAACCATTTGTGCCCCGATTTCATTCTGAAGGAGCAAGTCGACGCAATCAAGAAGGGCGACACGCATGTCATCAAATATAGCAAGGCGTTTGCTGAGGTAAGCAATTTCTTTGTGTGCTTTAAGCTTTTTGATTTCCTTGCGCTGATGCTTTTCGTTCTGTACTGCTTCAGTGTCATGTGCGGAGGTTCGCAGCTGGTGATCGCTCCAAATCGCTGGTGAACACCATTGTTGCCACCAGAAGAAAAGGGGAGTCGTTCCGGCTAGCATGGAGGATGGATGCCGAGGTTGAAACAAGGGTTCGCGCAGTCATGAATACTTTTGCTGACTCGCTGATAGACAACCCTCCGGCTCCGTCTCCTCCTAGAGATGACCCGTCCCCTCCAGCGACTGCGGCGCCGAGAGTGAAAAGACCTAGGCAAAAGGGAATTACGATTTCTTCCCCTAGGAGTGCTCCAGCTTCTCCCCCAGTGAGGTCCCTTTCCATCAAGGACAAAGGCAAGGGTCGTATGCCCAGCAAAGTGCGAAAAGATCTCGCAGTTGAGACTTTCGTTCCATTCAACCAAGAGGAAGAGGAAGAGAGGCAGGAGCCCCAGGTAAGTGATGAAGAAGAAGAAAGAACAGTTGTGATGCGCGAGGAAGAGTCAGGATGTACTTCCGTCGCATCTCCTTGCCCTTTATCATGACTTCTTTGCAGTTCCTTTCTTTGAACCAATTATGTATTCGCAGATGATGATGATGAAGCCGTTGGTGGCCTTGTGGCCAAGAGGAAAAAGAGAGATGCCCATTCTGGCATTTCAGATGATCCTATAAGCGAGGATGTTCTTGCTGAGTCCCGGAAGACAGCCGCGGAGGCTGCTGAAAGAAGAAGGCAGCGAGAGGAAGAGGAGCTCGAGCGTGTGAAACAGCGGAGCCTCGAAGAGCAGCATGTTGACGACTTAGTGCGTCCAGTTGGCGAGGAAGACGAGCTTCCCGAAGAAGTGGCTCCTCATGTGGAGGAGGAAGATGAGGTTCCCGGAGAGGATGCAGCAGAGCTAGAGCAAGTCCAAGCGGACTTCGAAGAGATCGCAGGTGGCAATAAAGGTGAGATCTTCAATCTCGCAGTTACTTATAGAGATGTAATTGTGGGTGCGTTAAAGCACGGTGTGTCAAAGCCTGACATTCGCCGTTGGTTGGTAAGCAAATGCGGAGAACCCTCAGGTAATTGTTTTGAGTGATATGCACATACTAGGCTGTAGCCACTTGAGGCAAAATCATGACTGGTTTACTCGCATCCCAGGTCACGCTTCTCTTAAAGATTTGCTTAGTGAGGACACACTGATAGGGCACGGTTCCACGTCCCTAGTGTACGATGAGGATACCTCAATCCCACCTTCGCGTGGAGGTGCTTATTCTTAGCTTTAGTAAAGATAGCGAAATAACTCATAACACAAGTTACCTCACATTATCGCATTTGGTATCGCAGGTCATGCTGAGGAACCTGAGCTGGAGCAGAGAAGTCAGCCTTCTGCATCCCATGTTCCAATTCCGAGCTCCCATACCAAGAAGCCCGTCGCAGCTGCTGGGCACATAAGCGAGCCTCCCGAAGATGTCATCGAACTTTCCGATGATGTCGAAGCTGATGCTGTGCCGATGGACGAAGGTGTCCGTACCGGTGGTGAGGAAGAAAGGACAAGTGATGCTAATGTTTTCGCATCTGGGAGTGTCCTCCGCCCAGCGACTTCGGCTGTCCCTTCGCCTCCGGCGATGACTGAGCCAGAAGCACCTATTCCTGCGTGGAGCATTTGGGGCTCGCAGGTTGGGAATGCAGTCGCAGCTGGTGCGGCCTACACTCTTCCTCCTGACTATGAGAGGTTGGAGCTCGCAGCTGATAGGAGAGCCATGGAGCGAGGGCAGTCTTCGAACAACCCGGTGGCCCGCATCCCTTCTCTTCATGAAATTCTGGAAGGCACTGGTAAGTAAAGATTTACCGTTCACACGTCGCATTATTTGCTTGCGAGTTTTGACATTATAACTCTTTTTTGATGTCTCAGGTTTGAAGCAAACCGATGTAGACTGGGTGGTTCGAATGCGTCTCAGATACCCCCGATCGTTTGTGAGATCTCTGGAGATTGGACCTTTTGACAGGAGGCTATTCCTTACTGAAGCCATCTGGATACTGGAGCAGCTGTCTGCGGCTACACCTGCGACCATTTCGGCCCAGAGTGCTGAATTGCTGTGTGGCATGTGCCAAAATCTCTTGTTCAAAGTCCAAGGCAGACTTGGTTTCAAATTCCTCAAGGACAGAGTTACACTGATTCGCGCAGCTGTAACTTTGAAACTCGGTCACCAGAATCTCGCAGCTGAGATGCAGAAGGTGGAGCAGCAAAAGCAAAAGGTTGATGAAGCTTTGAAGCTGTATCACGAAATGAATGCCAAGTGCGAGCTACTGAAGCAAGAAGTGAAACAAGTGGAGAAGCTGAGCGAGCAGTTCGAGCCCCAAGACTCCTTAATCAAGAATTTGTTTTGACTTTTCGAATTTTGAAAAGAAAACAGGAAAATGGCTTAGACATTAATGTAATGTTTTGAAACATTAATGTAATGTTGCTAGGGTTTCTCCCCCCCTCTTTTTTAACAACAAACAATGAGTTTGCCCGTTTTGCCCTTTTCGGGATTTGATTGGACATTTCTGTGCATATCCAATTATGACATCAGCAATTGATTCTCTGCTTGATTTTCGCGCTAATTTCTCGGCAGATAAGCACGCTTCCGTTGGGAAGTCCATCCGAATTATGACTATCCGTCATTTATTAGGATACGCAACTGAATCGTCGTAGCCTTTAGTAGGGTAATTGATTGTTACCGCTTTTCAAGGCGTAAGTGATTGAACTTACCCTCTTTTTGAATTTTGCTGACTCATCTTAGGCAACCGAAGAGTCTCCACAGGGTCTATATAAGCCCTGTCTTTGCCATTTGGGTTCTTCATCCCAAACATGTGTTTTGCCGTGAGTCCTTACGACTGCTGGCTTCAACGCTTGTTTTTCGTTGATTCATGGCAACTTCAAGTTTTGAATCCTGAGTTTGCGCTTTGTGCTATAGAAATAGTTTCCAAGATCCACTTTATGAGGCTTATTGCTCTTTATAACCATCATAAAGAGGATGCAGATAATATCTCATGTGTGTTCGAAGAAATTTCTTCGTGTATTATGTGTGCAGGTCATGTTTCCCGCCGCCTCGTGGCAAGGTGCAGCGCCGAAGTGACCGTGCTACCGTCTCGTAATGAACGGCGGGATTCTTCTTCAGCATCCCTGGAGGAGGGTTCCTTGCCTCTTCGTTCTTGAACTCAGGGTTGCGAACCGCTGTGTTCATCCCCGTCTACAAGGAGCCCTTGCCCTTTGGAGCTTCTGCTTGCAGTTTGATCGCTGGAACCGGTGGTTCCTTGGGCAAATGTAATGGGGAGCGTATCTGACAACGGTCTTGTCGGATAGCAGGATGTCGAGCGTACGGCTTCATGTGGCTCTTTTTAGAGCAAGGTCCCCCTTGCTACAGATGTTCACCCGCAGATCTGGGCATTGTGTAGCCGGCGTTTGAAGCCAGGGGGGTTCACTCTTTGCAGTCCGGGTTTCCGTACCGTGTCTCTGCTGGCTTATCAGCCATTTTTCGAATGTATTGTAAGCCATGTTGGCTGCGTAGTTAGATTCGAGCTTTTCGCTTGTAAGCTGTTATCTAGATAGATAAATTGTAAGTCATATGACTCATAATGATATATAGCTTTTGTATTATCTGCCCTCTTTGCAACAAAATACAATTTCGCATGCGTTGCGGCTTGTTTTGCCTTGCATAATGTCATGTAATGATTTCACATATGCGATGTCAATTCGCAGATGTTTCGCTAGATCATTCGAGATCGTAATTTCGCAGCTGTGCCATCTTGACGGATGGGCTTGTAGTTGGTCGTTGTAAATCATATGAGATCATGTTCACAACTTTGCTATCGTAACAGATAGTTTTTAACAGATCAATTAAGATCGTTGAGTGGTGCGAATTGCTATCATAGAAGATAGGCTTTATTAGAGAATTGCTTGAGATCGTTTCTCGCATAAATTGCTATCGCAGCAGATAGACCTTTAGAAGATCCAATAAGATGATTCTGCACTTACGTTGCCGCCGTAACAGACGGGCTTGGGTGATCAACGAAAATCACTTTGCGTATAAATTGCTATCGTAACAGATAGGCTTGAGAAGATCATATAAGATCGCATTTGTATAAACCGTTATCGTGAGAGATAGGCTTTAGATGATCGATTGAGATCGTTTTTGTATTTCGCTGCTATCGTAAGAGATAGGCTTTGGATGATCACTTAAGATCGCATTTGCATTGGCTGCCATCGTAAGAGATAGGCTTTAGATGATCAATTAAGATCGTATTCGTGTTGACTGCTATCGTGAGAGATAGGCTTTGATGATCACTTAAGATCGCATTTGCGTTTGGCTGCTATCGTAAGAGATAGGCTTTTAGATGATCGATTAAGATCGCATTTGCATTTGGCTGCTATCGTAAGAGATAGACTTTAGATGATCAATTAAGATCACGTTTGTATTTGGCTGCTATCGTAAGAGATAGGCTTTAGATGATCACTTAAGATCGCGTTTGTATTGGCTGCTATCGTAAGAGATAGGCTTTGATGATCACTTAGGATCGCGTTTGTATTTGCTGCTATCGTAAGAGATAGGCTTTGATGATCACTTAGGATCGCGGTTGTATAAATTGCTATTGCAGCGAATAAATCATTGTTAACAGTAATAACAAATTAAATAGAGCAATATAAACGGCTAGAAATATGAACTTCTCATTTGGGAGAATTCTTTTATTATAACGCTCTCATATGGGAGAGATAGGATTACAATCCTCTCATATGGGAGAGGAGATTGCATCGATCATAGCAACATGAGACATTAAGCAACGTTATCATAAAACGTATGAAATAAGAGAAGTCAGGGATAGTACTTCTTGATCCAGCGCATGTTGACTGAGCTTGGAGTTGAGGTTGTGCCGTGCAACCTTCGTATGCTGCAGTAGCCACTATCGAAGACTTCTGTGACTTCGAAGGGTCCTTCCCAATTAGCTGCGAACTTTGGGTGAGTTGCTTCTCGCATGCAGTGGTCAGATGCGCGCAAGACCAGGTCGCCAACTGCGAAATCCCGTCGCTGGACTGTCTTGTTGTAGGCGCGAGCGATTCTTTCTTGGTACCGCTTGTTAGTCCTTTTGGCTTGTTCTCGCTTTTCTTCCAGCAAGACTAAGTCATGATCGCGTTGATTTTCATAGAGTGCATGGAAGGCCAGCCTTGCCGAATTGACTCTGACCTCCGCAGGTACTACAGCTTCGGCCCCATAACATAGTAGAAATGGCGAGGCCCCTGTGGGTGTCCTTGGAGAAGTTCTGTAGGCCCACAGAGCTATGTTAAGGGAGTCGGCCCACTTCTTGTGGTCATCTGCGACCATCTTGCTCAGAATTCTCAACAGCGTTTTGTTAGTCGCTTCGGCTTGTCCGTTTCCCTTTGGATAATAGGGGGTAGAGCATATCTGCCTGATATTGTACTCCGCGAGTTTCGTAGCTACCTGGCGATTAACAAAAGGAGTACCGTTATCTGAAAGAATGGTATTTGGGATTCCGAACCTGCATACGATGTTTTCCTGGATGAAGTTGACCACAGCCAGCGCGTTTGCCGTCTTCAGTGGTATTGCTTCCACCCATTTGGTGAACAGCTCGGTTGCGGTGAGAATGAAATGGTTCCCATGTGACGTTGGTCGGATGGGGCCGATGAAGTCCAAAGCCCATGTGTGAAATGGCCATGGCGTCCCTAATGCATGTAGATCCACGGCGGGAGCGTGCACTAGGTTCCCTTTGAATTGGCATTCTTGGCAGCGTCGCACCTTGGTGCGGCAATCGACTTCCATCGTGGGCCAGAAGTATCCGATTGAGAGGAGCTGTCTGCATAATTTCGCACCTCCCTGGTGTTCCACCTGATGAGAAAGGTCCATGACTTCTTGTGCTTCCCTGCCGTCTAGGCATCGCAGCAAGTTGCCCTCGTGACCTTTTCGCCAAAGTAGGTTTTCCTGAACCACATATCGAGACGCTTTTCTCTTCAATTTGTCGGCTTCTTTTCTCGATTCGGGTACAGTGCCCTGGGTGAGGAATTCAAACAATGGCTTCCTCCAGTCTGTGTCGTCATCGGTTAGAGCGACGAGTAGAGAATCTTTGATTAGTGCGCAACTTTCGCACTTCCCTTGTATCAGGGCTGCAGCTGTTGACATGCCTGGCCAATGAATGCCATATCTCTGAGCTTTCCTGTAGATTGACACCTCGCTTTCCCCGCAAGCGTGTTGGTGAATCTTTTCTAACAGCTGTTGTCCCTCTTGCTCGGAGACACATCGCATGAGTATTCCTCCAGGACCCTTGTAGTAAAGGGTGTTGTCGTGGATGCAGTATCCTTTCGTGAGTGCCCAGCTTTCGCTGCTGGTGCCTTTCGCAATAGCTTGCAGGATTGCTTTTCGCCAGTCTGCGTCATCCATGTGTTCGTCGTCGCACGCATCTTCTGTTAATGCCGACGATGTTCGTACTTCGATGGAAATCCTTGCGGGGCATTTGTCTATGCTGACCTTAGATCCCAGAGTTGCTAAGGCGTCTGCATGCCTGTTGTCCGCTCGGGGCTTGTGCTCGTATTTCACGTCGCAGAATTGCTGCATCAGCTTTTGCACTAGGGTGCGGTATGACAGGAGGTTGATCTCCTTTAAACCATATTCGCCCGAGGCTTGCTTAACAATCAGTTTGGAATCTCCCATGACCGTTAAGTTGCTCACTTCCAAAGCTTTCGCCGCGCGGAGCCCCGCGATAAGAGCCTCGTATTCCGCCTCGTTGTTCGTGACTGCGAAGTTGAGTTTTGCGGACATCTGTATGACTTCCCCGTCTGGCTTTGTCAAGACTATCCCAATGCCTCCGCCTTTTCTGATTGACGAACCGTCGAAGTGGAGGGTCCAATAGGGCACGTCGATCGCGTAGATTTCAGGGCCTTCGAGCTCTTCCTCGATCACGGGTTCGTGGCTGTTGTCGGGAAACTGTGCCAACAGATCTGCTACCGCCTGCGACTTGATCGCTCTTGGTTTTACGCATGTGATATCGTATTGAGAGATGGTCATGTACCATTTCGCCAATCTCCCGCCCGGAGTAGTGTGAGTTAGCAAGTATCTTATGGGGTCGCTTTTGGTGACCACCACTACTTTGTGCGATGCAAAATAGTGTCTCAACTTCTCTATCACAAAGAATAAAGCAAGGCAATGACGTTCGATGTCTGTGTACCTTGATTCAGCAGGCTGCACAATGCGAGAGATGTAATAGATGGGCCTCTCTTGGCCTTCATACACCTGAGCCAAGAGTGCTCCTATAGATTTCCTTGTTGATGTAAGATATAGCAGAAGCGGTGATCCCAGTTGAGGCGCGATCATTATCTTTGGGGATGTGAGTAGCTCCTTTAGCTTTTCGAATGCGGCTTCGTGGTCAGGAGCCCAGTTGTACGCGGCGTCCTTCTTGAGAAGAGTGCTGAAACAGCATGTGATTTCGGCGATTGCTGGGATGAATCTCCGCAGATATGACAATTTTCCCAAGAATGTTTTCAAGGTACTTTGGTTGTGAGGTGGCGTCATGCTGATGATGGCTGACACTTTCGCAGGGTCAGGCTCGATCCCTTGGCGATGGACCACGCATCCCAAAAACTTCCCCGAGGTCACGCCGAATGCGCATTTCATGGGGTTCATTTTCAGTTGAAAGCTCCTGCATCTGTTGAACACCTTTCGCAGGTCTGCAAGGTGATCTGCTTCATGCTTGGATTTGACTACCAGGTCATCTACATAGAATTCCACTTCTTTGTGCATCATGTCGTGGAATAGAGCCATCATGGCCCGCTGATAGGTTGCGCCTGCGTTCTTAAGACCGAATGGCATTACCGTGTAGTTGAATACCCCCACGGGAGTGATGAATGCAGTTTTCCGTGCATCTTCGGGATCCATCTTGATTTGATTGTACCCGCTGAAACCGTCCATGAAACTGAACATGCGATGGCCTGCCGTTGAATCGATGAGCAAATCGATGTTAGGCAGTGGGAAATCGTCCTTAGGGCAGAAGCGATTGAGATCTCGGAAGTCCACGCAGATGCGGAGCTGTCCGTTCTTCTTCACCACCGGCACGATGTTGGCCAACCATGTGGGATGGTGATTTGGCTCTATGAACTTGGCGTCTAGGAGTTTGACAATCTCCTGTTTGATCTTTACGTTGAGCTCTGGCCTGAAGCTTCTGGTGCTTTGCTTGACCGGTTTAGACCCTGGGATGATGTCTAAACGGTGCATGGTGATGCTCGTGTCCAGACCCGGCATCTCATCGTATTCCCATGCGAACACGTCCTTGTATTCAGTTAGGAGCTGCAGCAGTCCTTGTTCCTCTTCGCTTGTGAGGTCCGCACTCAGGAAGACTGGCCTTTCCTTTTCCTCGTTCGGGCTGAGGAACACTTCCTTTAGCTCTTGCTTTTGTGGTCTTGGCCTGTCTTCCATGCATTCGGGCGCTTCTTTGAGTTTCTCGTCTGGAGTGCCCTGTGTTGGCTCTTCTGTCAGCGCAACTTGCTCGATTTGATTGATTTGCCCAGGGACATCCCCATGCCCGTGTGAGGACGTCCCCGCGCACCTTCATATGCGATAGCATTTCTTCCCGTTGGCGTAGAAGCTCTCTATCTCCTTACCCTCAGGGTCATGCTTTGCAATCCTCTTCAGAGTATACACATTCTTCCGATGATATGCGATACGCGGCGCCTCTTCGCATGTAGGCGGATTTTCCTTGGCATCTTCCCTTGTCACCATCACGCCCGCAGGTGACTGGTCCTTGATGTCCTCCCAGAGAGGCAAAGGAGTAGGGTTGAATGGTCCGGGTGTTTGCTCGTCCGCCATCTCGGTGAACCACACCGCCTCGCTGAGATGTGCTTCGTCCAAGTTGAACGGGTTAGTTGAGGCCGGTATCTCGACAATCCTGTCGTTCCAGATAGCTTTCATCACCTGGTGAGCCGTCGAAGGGACTGCGTCGAAGCGATGAATCCAGGCTCGACCTATGATCATGTGATATGTGGTGTTCGCGTCTATGACATAGAACTTCGCCGAGCACTTGATTTTACCAATCTGAACGCCTAGGCGGATCCATCCGATCGTCATTCTAGAATCACTTCCGAATCCCACCAGTGGAGATGGACGCTTGACTACCTTGTGCTCGGGGATCCCTGCTAGCTTCAGTGTGTGGAGTGGAACAACATTGACCGCTGCTCCTCCATCGACGAATGCTCGCTTGAATTCGACGCCGTTGATGATGGCGGTCACGTACAGGGGCCTCTGGTGGCTCGCATCTGTCGTCTTGTCGCTGGCAGAAAAGGTCATAATCTTTTCTGTGGAACGGGACGCCCTGATGACTTTCCCGTTGGAGACCACGAGGTCCTCCTCGTAGTCCTCCGCTATCCTTAAGATTGCTTTTGTCATATCCGTTCGGCATTTTTCAGAGAAGTTCATCTCGTTGAAGAATTTGTTGAAGCCGTGCGACCCTTTTATGCGGTCGGCACGCTCATCCTCCGTGTCCATGCTGTAGTCTTCATCTTCATGGACTTCAGCAATGATGGGTAGACCATCCTCTGCGACTTCTTCCAAGTCCACTATCGAGATCATGGCGACCTCTTTGCCCTTTGAGCCCGAATCTGTATGGGCAGGCAGCGGGTTGTTGCGCACATCCTTCCGGTGGTCGCTGACGATGAGTTCGCCGTTCTTCATCTTCTGATCGAACGCGAATCTGAGCTTCTTGCACTCGGCCGTGGGGTGCATGACCTTGCCGTGGTATTCGCACCACTTAGGGTCCCTCGTCATCTCCTTGGAGGGTGCTTTCTCGAGCGGTGGCAGGACGCCGTCCTTGCGCCACTGTCTGCAGAGATCGCTCGCTTCCTCCACCGAGCATGGCAGAGGCGGTGCGTCAAAGTTTGCAACTTTTGCTTGCTTCTGGGGCGAAACTGTATTGACCTCAGCTTCGCGTCCCCGCTTGTAGCCAAATCTGCCGATCTTGTAGGTGGTGCCGCTCGCAGGTCGTTCGGGAACGCTCTTCTTTCTCTGTCTCTCGACAATGGGCTCGATGTTCATCGTGCATTCGATGAGCTTTGAGAACGTAGGTGTTTGCAAATTGATTAGCATGCCTTTGTATTCATCTCGCATGCACTGCAGGCATATCTCTACGAGCCGGCTTTCGAGCATTGGATCCTTGCACTCCAAGGATTTCGCTCTGAATTTCTTGATGAAAGTGATTCCATCTTCCTCGCGTTTCTGATACATCCGCGAGAGATGGATCATCGTCACCTTTTCTTCCATCTGGAAGAACTTGGTATAGAACTTCTGGACCATGTCGTCCCAAGTCTTCACAGATCCGGCCTCCAATGTTCGGTACCATTTGTATGCTACATTCCCAAGAGATTTTGGGAATTCTCGCATCAGCAGCTTGGGATCGGCTCCGTATGGACCCATGACATCAATGAAACGCATGACATGCTCATGAGCGTTTCCATTGACATCCTCGAACTTATCCCATTTAGGAGCCTTGTACCCCGCCGGGTTAGGCATGAGATAGATCTCTCGTGGAATGGGTGGATCGTTGTCTAGCTTCGGGATGATGGTATCCGCGAACGACTGATGAGCCAGGATGGAGTCCACGCGCTTCTGCAAAGACGTCATGCATTCTGGAATGCTCCCCTCGGTAGCTGGCGGAGGGGTTGCCGTAGGCGGTGGCGACACATATGCCGCCGAAGGATTGGGAGCGTATTGACTACCCGCGTTTCCCCAGATTGTCGCTGGTGGAGGCAGAGTGTACTGCAGAGCCGGGTTGGAAACCAAAGCCGGGGGCTGAGAGGCGTGAGCAGCAGGGGGTAGCATTTGTGCCGTTGACCCTTGGACCGAAGGCAGCTGCGTGGCCGACGGTGGAGTTTGCAGATGAGGGTTGGGAGGCGTGGCTGACACTCCCAGTCCTGGAGCGGTAGGGGTTCCTCCTCCCTGAGGGATAGCGGTGGCTGGCGGAGGATTTGGCGCAAGGGTGCCCAGAACGGCCAAGATCCGTTCTAACTGCGCAGACTGAGACTTGAGAGCTTTTGCCTGATTTTGGACAGTGGCGTCCAAAGACTCTAAAGTTGGTGCCTCGCCGGGAGTCGTCGGAGTACGGCGGGCCTCGTCTCCCGAGGGAGTTTCGGTGGAAGGCGATCGGTTGCTGACATCGTCCTCCTGAGACATGGTTGCTTTTGCTGGTAAGTTCACGTCGGGTTCACCAAAATGTGCACAAGAGATTCCGGCAGGGAGACCTCCGTGTACACCGTGCGTAGTGGATCAGGGATCGCACAGGAAGAGTAGGGGTGTGTGTAGGGAGAGAGTAAGTCAGTAGCAATGTCTGAGAGAGAGACAGAGGTTTGGCAGAGCTTCCGCGTATGGCAGTGTGTTCTTCTTTGTATGGAAAGGTTAACGATATATATATACTGGAGAACATGACCGTTGTAGTGTGGTTAATGCGCCCATTAATGGCGGCTTAATTAGCTTAACCATAACGGCACGTTCGTCCGAGTATATAGGAACCGTTAGAGCACGTGGTGCGCGAGTACCGGAACCGTTACGAGGTTGACCGGGTTTGACCGGATTGACCGGGTCTAGGGAGCTCGTGCCATAGATCTCTCAAAACAGTTACTAAAGGTCGTGCGCGGGCTTGGCTCGCACGCGACAGGGCTTACTCTAGCCTCCAAACCACTAAGTCCCTACAGGTCCCGTTCAGTGGTATGCGAGGGCTCTGTCTCGCAGCCCCCACATGGATCAGCTCGGCTGGTGATCCTGTGTGTGTGGAGCACAATATGGTGTGCTGGATGGTTGCCACGTGGCCAAGATCTGTCATGTCAGAAAGCAGTATCTACAACCCTCCAGTAGAAATGACTACAAAGGTAAGTCTTCTTCACAAAATAAATCAAAGGTCATGAACTGCTTTGAATGTGGTGATGCATGACATTTTATAAGAGATTGTCCACACAAGAAAAGCAAGAACTTTCAAAATAAAGACCATGATAGAAGAAAGAAAGCTATGATAGCTTTATGGAGTGATTCAGATAGCTCAAGTGAATCAGAATCTGAAGAAGAACATGCCAACCTATGCTTCATGGCCAAGCATGATGAAAGTTCTGAGAAGAACATTGAGGTAATGGTAAACTGTCTGATTTCAAAACAAAAAGATGCTCGTTCATATTATCTCAGAACAATGCTTTTAAATGAAGAAGATTATCTGAATGTGATCAGACTTTTGAAAGAAAAAATTCATGAGCAAGAAAAAGAGAACTTACAACTTGTTTGTCTAAATCATAATCTTGAAATGTCTCAGAAGAAAACTGACAGTGATTTCAAGGCCTTGAAAACCAGTTTCAAAGCCTTGAAAACACAAGTCAAGGAAGTAGTCACTGAGAACTCTTTGATGAGTAACAGCCTTGTTAATCTGAAACATCAAGTTGATGAATTAGGTAAACAAAAGACTACTCATACTGAGAAACTTCAAGAATCTGAATTGGTCAAAGCTAGGCTTCCTGGATCAGAACCCAAGTTGAACTTGATTCTTGAAGAAAGTTCACAGTCTATTCACAAAGCTGGTATTGGATTCAATCCAAACTTTCCAAGAAAGAACAATACCAGGTTTGTGAAAGCTGGAAACAAAACTTCTCATAAATGTCATTACTGCTACAAAACTGGTCATGTTAAAATAACTTGTCCTTTCAGAATAAGAGAACCTCACATAATGAGGAACACTTTTCCATTTCAACTCAAAAGACAAGTTAAACAGATTTGGGTTCCTAAAGGGGTTAGACCACCTAACATGGTTGATCTTGATTATGAATCCAAATTCCACACTTGGTCTAACAGCTGGGTAAGGCAGTGATTGGCGCTTGCAGGGTGTCACCAAAGAACAAAAGTGGTTTATGGACAGTGGTTGCTCAAGACACATGAGTGGAAAGAGATGTCTATTCTCAGAATTGAAAGAGCAATCTGAAGGTTCAATTACACTTGGTGACAAAGGCAAATGCAATATTCTTGGTATTGGTAAAGTTGATACAAATTTTGAAAAATCTATTTCTTATGTGTATCTAGTTGATGGTTTGAAATTTAACTTGCTTAGTGTATCTCAGCTTTGTGACAATGGCAACAAAGTTATCTTTGATAAAGAGAAGTGTGTGGTGAAAAATGAGAAATCAGGAAATCGCATTCTCACAGCCTCTAGATCAAACAATGTTTATACTTTTCAGACTAACAAAGTTGCAGGAGAAAGTTTGAAGTGCCTCGAGGCCTTAAAAGATGATTCAAAGCTTTGGCATAGGAAGCTTGGTCATATCAGTTTGCATACTTTGAACAAGTTGACTTCCAAAGACTTAGTAAGAGGATTGCCATCCATTAAGTTCAAAGAAGATGAATTGTGCAAAGCTTGTGCTCAGGGCAAGCAGACTAGAAGCTCCTTCAAGCCAAAAAAGTTTGTAAGTACAACTAGACCCATTGAACTGCTTCATATGGATCTTTGTGGTCCTATGAGAACTCCTACTCCAAAAGGTAAAACGTATATGCTAGTTGTTGTAGGTGATTTTTCCAGATTTACTTGGGTTATGTTTCTCAAAGAAAGATCTGAATCCCTCTCTGAATTTTCGAAGCTTTGCAAAGAACTTCAAACTATGAAAAACCTACCGGCAGCTTCAATTAGAAGTAATCATGGTAGAGAATTTGATCAATTAGAATTTGATTTGTTCTGTGATAAGCATAGTATTACTCACAACTTTTCTGCTCCAAGAACTCATCAACAGAATGATGTTGTTGAAAGAAAGAACAGGACTCTTGAAGATATGTCAAGGACAATGCTTCTTGAAACAAGCTGCCAAAACATTATTGGGCAGAAGCTGTGAATACAGGAAACTATATACTGAACAGGTGCTTGACCAGACCTATACTAAAGAAGACCCCCTATGAACTATTCAAATGGAGGAAGCCAAACATTTCATACTTCAATCCCTTTGGATGCACATGTTTTATCCATAACAATGGAAAAGACAACCTTGACTTGAATTTGAACATGCATGAATCAGAGGAAGAAACTGAGAATCCAATGGGATTTAAGAAAGACTCAGAAGAAAACAGAAGACACTTTCAAGACCATGAAAATGGTGCTCAATGCCTTGAAAATAAGCCTCAAAGCCTTGAAAAAGATTATCAGAAGGATACAAGTGACAAAGCTACTACTTCAAGACTAGGGAAGATCTATGGAGAACCTGAAACCTGGTATCCAAGAAAGAGATTCAAATATCTCTCATCTCATCCAGTTGATAATATCATTTCAGATTGAACCACTGGTACACAAACTAGATCACAGTTGAAGAACTTATGTTCTTTTAATGCTTTTATCTCTCTTGTAGAACCTAAAATTGTGAAGAAAGCATTACAAAAAGCAGACTAGATCATTGCTATGCAAAGTGAACTCAATGAGTTTGAAAGAAATAAGGTTTGGAACCTAGTTCCTCCACCTACAAACCAGTCTGTCATTGGTACCAGATGGGTGTTCAGAAATAAGTTGGATGAAAGTGGCAAAGTGATCAGAAACAAAGCAAGGTTAGTTGCTCAAGGTTACAACCAAGAGGAAGGTATTGATTATGAGGAAACTTTTGCTCCAGTTTCCAGGTTAGAAGCAATTAGAATTTTTCTTGCTTTTTCATCTCACAAGAACATGAAATTATTTCAAATAGATGTGAAGTGTGCTTTCTTGAATGGCTACTTACAAGAAGAAGTTTATGTAGCACAAACTCCTGGTTTTGAAAATGACAAGTTTCTTGATCATGTTTACAAACTTGACAAAGCTCTTTATGGTTTGAAACAAGCTCCAAGAATTTGGTATGAAAGATTGTCAAAATTTTTGCTTGAAAATGATTTCAAAAGAGGACTTGTAGACAAGACCCTTTTCATAAAGACTCATGAGAAAGACTTGCTTGTAGTTCAGATCTATGTTGATGATATCTTGTTTTGAGCTACTAATGATCAATTGTGCAGAGAATTCTCAAGTCTTAGGAGCAGGGAATTTTAAATGAGTATGATGGGAGAGCTGAACTTCTTCCTAGGAATTCTAATACATCAATTGAATAAGGGCATCTTTCTGTATCAAAGCAAATGCACAAGAGACTTGTTAAGAAAATATAGCATGGCTCAATGTAAGAAAGCCAAGACTCCTATGAGTTCTACATTATCCTTAGACAAGGATGAATCTGGTAAGAGTGTCAATATGAAAGAGTATAGAGGTATGATTGGATCATTACTCTATCTTACAGCAGGCAAACCAGATACCATGTTTAGTGTATGCATGTGTGCTAGGTTTCAAGCTGATCCAAAGGAATCACACTTAAGTGATGTGAAGAGAATCTTCAGATATCTCAATGGAACCAAAGACATAGGGCTTTGGTATCCAAGATATTTTAATTTTTCTTTGTATGGTTTTCAGATGCTGACTTTGCAGGTTACAAAGTTGATAGGAAAAGCACTTCAGGAACTTGCCAATTTATTGGATCATCCTTGATCAGTTGGCATTCCAAGAAACAGAATTCAGTTTCTCTATCAACAGCTGAAGCTGAATATATAGCTGCAGGAGCATGTTGTTCACAAGTACTATGGATTACTCAACAACTAAGAGACCTTGAATTTGATTTCAGAAGCATACCTGTCAAATGTGATAACACCAGTGCAATTTCAATTACAAAGAATCCAGTTCAACATTCAAGAACCAAGCACATTAATGACAGACACCATTTCATCAGAGATCATGCTGAGAAAGGTGATATTGTTCTTGAATTTGTTTCCACTAACATGCAAATTGTAGATATCTTCACTAAACCATTAGCAGATGAAATATTCTCAGCTCTAAGATTGGAACTGGGAATGCTAAATAAAGATGCATTGGTTTAGGGGGAGCATCAGGTAAGAAAGGTAAGTTGTATGTGCTTTCAAAGGTTTGAACTGTTTTTCAAAGCCTTGAAAATCACTTCAAAGCTTTGATCTTTATCTGTTGCAATGTTACAACATTTCAAGACTTTGAAAAACTTTTCAAAGCCTTGAAAATAAGTCTCATATACTAGTAGTCAATAAACTTGGATCATTCTGTATTGGGTGATATCTCTGTAGATATTTGCTCAATATAGCCCCTACCTTTTCCAAAAACTCTTTTTAGCCAAAATATAGTATTAAATTATTTATTTCCAACGGCTTAAAAGATTTGAATCGTCTATGATTATTACAAATCTTTTCAGATCAGAGAGATATTCTAGTTTCCTTTTGAAACTCAAATACTTTTGGTACTTATCTTCTTCTCTTCTCTTCTCTCCGTATCATTCCTACCTCTCTTTCTATTCTTATCCCAAACCCTATTGAGCACAAGGAGAGCTTCAGACAGAATCAAGATGACTGGAGGATCAAAACCCAGTTCAGACAAGAAAAGACAGACAGCGGTGGAAGATGTTCAAGAGATAAGTGGAGATTCTAGCTCTAGAGTTCCTAGTGCAGAGGCAGTTGCAGAGCTTCGACCACCCAAGAAGAAAGTCTGGAAGGATGCAACTCCCTCCTCAGAAAAGAAGAAGAAGAAGAAGAAGAAAGAGAAAGCTGTTGCAGAGAAGCAACCTGAAACCTAGATCTCTAGCCCCAAGAAATTGAAGAAAAATAAGAAGGCAACTCAAGCTGAAAAAGGGAAAGGAAAGGTAACAGAAGAACAGCTAGAAGATCATATGGAGAAGGATCTGCAAATCTACTCAAAGACCTCAACCCCTGATGAAACCTGGTTTGTCTCAAACACCTCCAAAGGTCAGTGGTTAGATGGTTTTGCTTCCATATCTATTTATTTCTGTAGTATGATCAATATGCATATGGTGGAACACATGAATCTTAAATGCATCTCTATGTTAAAGAAGAGTTCTCTGTCGTTTATGCTGAACCTTAGAGAGTTAGCCTACCCAAGACTCACCAGACTCTTCTATCTGAACTTGAAACAAGTTAAGAGATCAGCACACTTGGTGATTCAATGTAGAGTTGCTGGGATAGTGATTGAATTGGACCACTCTGAATTTGCCAACGTGCTAGGCTGTCCCAAGAGGTATGACACAAAAAATCACCCACCAAAGACAGAGATACTGAAACTATCCAAAGAAGACTTCTATCTACCAAACACTCCTATCAAGGCCAAACAATTAACACACTTTGTGTTAAATGTTGAAGACAAAGTCCTTCACACTATTTTGGTAAGGTGTATCTTTCCCAGAGAGCACTCTAGGGAGTTGGTAACTGAGAGAATGCTGCAAATCATGTATCTGATCATGCATGGCTATGAGATTGATCTTCCAAAGTTTGTGATTGAACATATGCCCTTTGGCCATACCAATCAAAGGAAACACCCTATTCCCTATGGAAATATGCTCACATTGTTCTTGGAACACTTCGAGATTCCAACTGGTGGAGAGGAATCAATCACTTCTAGCATGGGAATGCTTAATGAGAAGACCTTTGAGAACATTGGAGTGGTGAAGACTAAAGAAAATATTTGGAAGTTGTACTCAGATTTGACTGAATCAGAACTAGGTTCAAAGAAGTTTCTTAAGCCTAAGACCTTGACTCCCACTTCAAGTCAGACTTCTCAGCCTACAGACAATCAAAGACTTGATGGTTTGGATTTGGATATAGAAGAGATCAAAGAAAATGTCTATGGACTTGAAACTGATATGGGGCAAGTTAAGTACATGGTGGAAAGCATCTTCAGGAGCATGACTCTGCTTGATGTTCCTGAGGATGAAGAAGGTACAAAGAAATGTGATTCTGACAAGAATCTGCCAAGTGAACATTCCAATCAGGAAGAAACTGCTCCAGTCAATGATAAGGGAAAGCAAGTGTTAGAACAAGCTACTCAGAAAGGAGATGAAGTCAATAGTCCTGACTCAGATGATCTGCTGATTACTTTGAAGAAAAAGAAGAAATCTCCAAAGGCTGCTACAAAGGACAAGACTGAAGAAGTGACTGCTGCTGGTGAGGAAGAAGATGAACAGGAAGAACAGGATAAGACTGGTGTTGAACACACTGATGAAGAAGAAGGAGATCAAGATGGAGACGAAGACCCAAACCCTTAATCTTGCCTACTCTTTCTTCCCCACGCTCTCTTTTTCTTTAATTTTTTAAGTTTTCTTTTCAAAATTTTCCATACACTTGATCCAACATCATCTCTATCTTTTTTATGAAAGTAAAAAAGGGGAGAAATTCTAGGGTTTTTTGGTTTTTAGGAATTATCTGCTGAACTTTTAATTTCTGTTGTTGAATTGAATAAGTTGGATCTTTTTGGAATTACTTTGTTAATTATGAATTGTGAACTAATCAGTATTTTTTGCAGAGACTAAGGATCAAAAAGAATTTGGTTTTGTCTTTCATCAAGGGGGAGATTGTAAGATCAGGTTGTGCAAGGTTTGAAATAGTTTAACTATTTCAAGGCCTTGAATCAGCTTTCAAAGCCTTGAATCATTTATCACAGGCTTGAAGCTATTTTAAGGCCTTGAAACTGGATTCAAAGCCTTGAAACTGTCTAACCTATATGAACATTCTCAGGAGGAGTTTTCTGTAAACTCTTCTAAGTTGATTTCCTATCTCTCCTTCATATGATTGTTTTACTGCTATTGGATGATGAAAGAAAAATTATTCTAACATGTTTGAACATAGAATATCATCTGTTTGACTATGATTTTGCAGGGAATTTTATTTCCTAGTTTGCAAGGATTATTTCCTAATCTGACTTTTGCAGGGAAGGAAATAATTGAGAAGATGATTATGTGTTTGATATGAATAGTATGACAGCTTCTCAATCTATTCAAATACAGGATCACGACATTATCTCTGGAGATTGTGATCACTTAACCGTTGGAGAAGATTGTCAAAGAGTCGAAGTCTGTTGCCTACAAAATAGGAGTTTGTTGCTGAAAATCTGGGAATATTTGCAGAGTTGTTTGAAGTTTAAATAGAGCTCAATTCTGAAGCAACAAATACAACACTCAACGGGAAAAAAGAGAGAGACAAGTCTGGATTGACAAAGCATCAAAGAAGTTCATCACTCTCACAATCCATTCCATAGAAGTTCACTGCATACTTCACTGCAGTTTTCACATTCTAGTGTTCTTCTGTATTGTGCTTTATTGGTAGATCATTTCTGTAATACTTCTATATTTGTTCTCGAGGATTGTTCAAGGTGAACAATAGAGATTTCTTAGTTAATCAGTTAGCTAGAGCGGGTACTAGATAGGTCAGGGAGAACCACAAGCTGTAACAGAGTAAGGCAATTCTTTGTGCTTGGGATCTAGGGCTTAGATTTTGATTAATAAGAATTGAGTAGAAAATCCTGCAGGGAGAAGATCCATGAGGTAGAGCTGTAGGTCCAAGTGGACTGAACTCTATAAATCATTTGTCTCTTGCATTTACAGTCTGTTTACTTACTCAATTTTTACAAAATTCAAACTTGTCTGTTTTCAAGGGTTTGAAACTCTTTTCAAGGCCTTGAAAAATACTTGACTGAACCATTCCAAACTGTATTTCATTCCAAGGGCTTGAACTAGATTTCAAGGCCTTGAACTTCACTAGATTTCACAAGATCCTATCTTCTTAACAAGTTTTACAAAAACGTTGGCATACTCTATTCAACCCCCCCCCCTCCCCTTTCTAGAGTATCTTAGCTACATTACCACCTGCACACTCACACTTTAAATTATTAAATATAGTTAATTGTTCACAAATACTAAAACTTGCGTATTTTCCTTTTTGTATAATCCCAATGGCAAACAACTCATTGAACTCATCTCACTCCCTACACTCTGTCCTTGATAAGGAAAAGCTCTCCAGGACTAATTTTCTAGACTGGTACAGAAACTTGAGAATCGTTCTCAAGCAAGAAAAGAAATGTACGCTCTAGAGGAGCAAGTTCCTGATGGTCCGTAAAACAACACTCATGCAACCCTAAAGGCGTATCAGAAGCGTGTTGATGACGCTAATGATGCGGCCTGCCTAATGTTTTGCACCATGTCCTCTGAGCTTCAAAACCAACATGAGAACATGAATGCAGTCGATATGATCGCACACTTGAAACAGCTCTTCCAAGAGCAGGCTAGGGTTGAGAGGTATGAAGTTTCCTAGGCATTGTTCAAATGTCATCTATCAGAAGGAAACCCTGTGGGGGCGCACTTGTTGCGTATGATCGGTTACCTAGAGAGCCTCGACTGCCTAGGGTTTCCGATGGGTCAAGAGTTGCCCACCGATCTCATCTTGCAATCGTTGCCTGAGAGTTATGGACAGTTCATCATGAATTATAACATGAATGAGATCGTGAAGCCTCTGCCAAATTTAGTCAATAAGTTGAGGACAGCTGAACAAAGCATCAACAAGGGTAAGGGCAAATCCATAATGATGGTGCAGAAAGGAAAGGTCAAAAGGTTTGCCTATACCGCCAAGGGAAAAGTCAAGGTAGTTGCCAAACCCAAGGAATATTCCTTTAAGCATGTTGGTGGCGTAGCCAAATGTGTGACTAAAGGTGAATGTCACTACTGTAGTCAGCCTGGGCACTGGAGGAGGAACTGCCAAAAATATCTGGAGGATAAGAGGCTTGGAATAGTGATTCCACCACCACCAGGTATTTTTGTTATAGATGTCAATATTACTTGCTCTTCATCTTCGGTATTGGATACTGGATGTGGATCTCACATTTGTTGAAATGTGCAGGATCTAAAGAGAAGAAGAAGATTGGCTAAAGGAGAGATAGATCTGCGCGTTGGAGCAAAGGTTGCTGCATTGGATGTAGGCGTGTACGAGTTGTCTCTGCCTTCAGTATTAGTGTTAGAATTAAATAATTGATATTTTGTGTCTGCTAAGAGCAGAAATATTATTTCTATTTCTTGTTTGGACAAGGAAGGTTTTACTATTTCAATAAAGAACAATTGTTGTTCAATTATTGTAGTGCGCAATTATTTAATGGATTATATATCCTTGATCTAAATATTCATGTCTATAACATAAATACCAAGAGGATAAAATAAATTATTTAAATCCTGCTTATTTATGGGACTGTCGTTCAGGCCACATAAACGAGAACGTGTATCTAGACTCCATAAGGATAGATTTCCAGACTCATTTGATTTTGAATCATATGAGACATGTGAGGCATGTTTATTGGAAAAAATGAAAAAGTCCCCTTTCAATAAGAAATGTGAGGACTAGTGAGCAATTGGCGCTAGTACATACTGATGTATGTGGGCCATTTTCCACGCCTTCCAGGGGTGGTTATGTCTACTTCATCACATTTACTGATGATTTCAGTAGATATGGATTTGTATACTTTATGAAGGCCAAATCCGAGTCCTTTGAAAAGTTCAAAGAATTCAAAAATGAAGTAGAGAAGTAGCTTGGCAAAAGTATTAAGTCTCTACGATCGGATCGTGGAGGAGAATACTTGAGCCAAGAGTTTGACGACTATCTTAGAGAGTGTGGGATAATATCCCAACTCACTCCACCGGGAACGCCACACTGGAATGGCATATCCGATAGGAGGAATCGGACATTATTAGATATGGTTCGATATATGATGTGTCAGACTGATCTTCCATTATCATTTTGGGGCTATGCTCTATTGAGTGCAGCTTTCACCATTAACCGTGTTCCATCTAAGTAATTCATGAAGACACCGCATGAGATGTGGAGTGGGACGCGTCCCACAGTGTCGTTCATAAGATTTGGGGTTGCGATGTCTATGTAAAACGTTTACAATCAGACAAGCTAGGGCCTAAGTCGGACAAATGCAAGTTCGTGGGATACCCTAAGGAAACTAAGGGATATTATTTCTACAATCCAACTAAGAACAAAGTGTTTGTTGCTCGGTCCGGCGTGTTTCTAGAAAGAGAGTTTGTCTATAAAGAAGCAAGTGGGAGGAATGTAGAACTTGAAGAAGTTCAAGAACCACAAAGCATTGATTCTTCTATGGAACATGAGCAGGAACCACAAGAGAATGTGGAGCATCCTGTTCAAGTAGCACAAGATCTTCGTAGATCTAGTAGAGTGCATCAGGAGCCAGAGAGGTATGGTCTTCTCGTGACTGAGTCTGGTGACACGATGCTCATAGATGATGATCCTACTACCTATGAAGAGGCCATAGAAGGTCCGGACTCTCAGAAGTGGCTTGAGGCCATGAGATCCCAGATGGAATCCATGTATACCAACAAAGTATGGACTTTGGTGGAACCATCCCAAGGGGCTCGGCCCATAGGTTGCAAGTGGTTCTTCAAGAAGAAGATCGACATGGATAGTAATGTGATTACCTATAAGGGTCGATTGGTGGCTAAAGGATTCAGACAGATTCATGGTATTGACTATGATGAAACCAATTCACCAGTCGCAATGACCAAATCCATTTGAATCTTACTTGCTATTGCAGCATACTACGACTATGAGATTTAGAAGATGGATGTCAAAACAACATTCTTGTATGGTAATCTCCTCAAGGATGTGTAAATGACACAACATGAGGGTTTTGAAGATCCAAATCAAGACAACAAGGTCTGTAAACTGCAACGATCCATTTATGGGTTGAAGCAAGCTTCTAGGAGTTGGAATCGACGTTTTGATGAAGTAGTCAATGAGTTAGGATTCATCAGAAACGAAAATGAGTCTTGTGTCTACAAGAAGGTTAGTGGGAGCTCTGTTTCTTTTCTGGTCTTGTATGTGGATGACATACTAATCATTGGAAACGACATTCTCATGCTGCAATCTGTTAAAGATTGGCTAGGAAAGTGTTTCTCAATGAAATATACTCGGTATAAAGTTCTATAGAGATAGATCTAAAAGGTTGCCTGGCCTGATTCAGAGTACATATATAGAGACAAGGTGCTGAAACGGTTCATCATGCAAGACTCCAAGAAGGGATTATTGCCCATGTCGCATGGAATCACTCTTTCGAAGAGTGGTTGTCCTTCCAATGATATTGAGAAGGAACGCATGATTAGGGTCCTATGCCTCGGCCATAGGATCCATCATGTACACCATGTTATGTACTAGACCAGATGTGTCATATGCATTGAGTATGACAAGCAGATATCAGTCCAATCCAGGTGAGATTCACTGGATTGCAGTCAAGAACATCCTAAAATACTTGAGAAGAACTAAGGACGTGTTCTTGATATTTGGAGGTGAAGAAGAGTTGCGTGTAAGGGGTTCCACGGATGCAAGCTTCCAGACGGATAGAGATGATTTCAGATCATAGTCGGAGTTTGTATTTTGCATGAATGGAGCAGTAGTGAGTTGGAAGAGTTCCAAGCAAGAGAAGGTGGTTGATTCTACAACAGAGGCTGAGTACATTGCTGCGAATGGCGCAGCAAAGGAGGTTATTTGGATTAGGAAGTTCGTTACTGAGCTTGTATGGTTCCTAGGATTGCGGATCCAATAGAGTTGTATTGTAAAAACACTGGGGCGATCGCACAATCAAAGGAACCCAGGTCACACAAGAAATCTAAGCACGTACTTAGGAAGTTCCATCTTATTCGAGATACTATCGAAAGAGGAGACGTTCGGATATACAAGATTCCTACAGATGAGAATATGTCAGATCCACTTACAAAGCCTCTTGTTCAGCACAAGCACGAAGAGCACACTAGGAGCATTGGCATACAACATGCACCAGATTGGCTCTAGTGCAAGTGGGAGACTGTTGGAATAGGTGCCCCAGAGGCAATCTAGTTTAGTATGAACAATAAATTGGCTAGAACATTCGTTGTATTATTTATTGGATATTTAATATAATGAACTCCTTAGATTTACAATTGTGTTGTTTATCTTAAATATCCCTAGTCCATTATAATGATTAAATGGGACAATCATCTATAGACTAGTGTGGGGTTGGATTGATATGGAGATATCATGATCCAACACAAGGGCATGCATTAAGAGTAATGGCATATTGAATTGACCCATCTCCGAGAAGGCTACATACAAGTTATGTAAAATCATAAGTGCTACTCGTGGTGACAACGGTATTGTCATCCTTAGACTTGAAGTCTCTAGATCTTCTAGTTGTGGAATATTGTGTTTTGGTAGCGTCGAACGCTACACCGTGACTGGGTAGTCATAAAGGCGCGTATCGCATACAATATGAAGCAAGCTTATATATCATAGTGATGTAGATAGAATTTTTCCCTCCCACATAATGGGAGAAAATATCCTAGGCCACTCGAGGGATAGTGCTTATAGAATGTCTGACCAGACTCAAATAAATCAATGTATGATATTGATGTTATCTGTACGAATAAAGTTATTCCCACGATCGAGTAACTATAGATTGGATATACGAGTGTGAATTTTATGTCTCGTGTCCAATCCGGATATTGAGAAAAAGGGATGAGACTTAACTTGCACAAGGTTTTTTATGATGACTATTTTTATTGGTTGGCTAGAGTGGATGTCTTGCTGGAGGTCGCTCCAAATTAGTAATTAGTTACTACCAACTAAATAGAACCTATGGGGTTACACGCCGTATAGGATTGAACTAGACTTGGGAATTAATTAATATGATTAATTAATTGGAAGATCAAATCGCAACAACTTGCTAACTTAGTAGGACTAATATGCAAGTTGGACTAATCCGAACTTGAGTGGATTAGGATAGGGCCTTTATGTAGTAACAAGGAGTTGTTGGACTATATAAAGAATGCTTATAGCTTCCTTCCCTAAAACTAATGCTCATAACATACATTGAGTAGGAGAGAATGAAGGAGAGAGCAAGACAAGATTACCAGTAAAACGACCAAGCTTTCCAATTGCTTGTGCGATGTCTGGCCTTGTAAAGTTCATGATGCACATTAGACTTTCTATTACTTGCGCATACACATGCTTCTTGATTGGCGAGCGGTGATTTTTGGCGAGATGCATGCTTGTGTCAATTGGTGTTTTTACTTGTTTGCTGTAATTTGTTTCAGAATTTTCGAGAACTTTCTCAATATAGTGAGACTGAGATAATGCATATCCTGCAGATGTTCTAGAAACCAAGATTCCAAGAATGACGTCAGCCACTCTTAAATCTTTCATATGAAAGGTTGTTGACAATAATCGTTTTGTGGCGCATATAATTTTCCCGTTGTTTCTAAAAATCAACATGTCGTAAACATATAGACATATGATGATACGTCCATTAGTGCTGGTTTTAGAGTATACACACTTTTCACATTCGTTTGTTTTAAACCATTTATTGACATAACTTTGTCAAATTTCTCGTGTCACTGTTTCGGTGCTTGTTTTAATCCATATAAGTTGAAACCCTTCAGGTTGTTCCACATAAATTTCTTCTTCTAATTTCCCATTTAGGATGCTGTTTTGACATCCATTCGATGAAATTCATAGTTAAAAATTGATGCGATTACAACTAACATTCGGATGGATCTTGTTCTAGTTACAGGGATATAAGTGTCGAAAAAATCGATTCCTTTCTTTTGTTGTATTATGTCGCGACAAGCCTAGCCTTATACTTTTCGATGGAACCATCTAGTGTAAGCTTTCTCTTAAATACCCATTTTCAACTAAACGGCTTGCATCTTTGACGAAGATCAACTAATTCTCACGTTTTATTGCGTACAATTGACGAGATTTCGCTTTTTATTTCTTCCTTCCAGTAGGGTTCCTCAACACTTGACATAGCTTCTTTGTAGGTTGTTGGATCGTTTTCCACCATAAAGGTATGAATCTGGACCAAATGTCTTAGAAACCATTGCCTTTTACTTCTTCTAGGCTCTTCCTCTAAGTTTTTTTTCAAAAGCTGTCTCATGTGCCTGTTTATCTGATATTTGCGTTTTCACCCCTTTAAAAGGTAATGTATCCTCAAAGAATGACGTATTTGGTGATTCAATAACAATGTTCTCATGAATATCTGTTATTTTTGACTTATGAACCATAAATCGATAAGCGCTGCTATCTAATGCATATCCAATGAAGATGCAATCAAGTGTCTTCGGGCCTATTTTTACCTTCTTGTGTAATGGAGTAGCTAAAACTTTCTAATTATGAAATAATCATACAAAATTTAACCAAAATAAAGTATCCAACAATTATATTAAAAAAAAGAACTTTTGACAGAAAACCCCCTGCAGTATGGTCTCGCTGACACTTAGCTACAAACAGTATTAATTTTTTCAGAAAACTCCCCGACAGTTTCACTTTTACTGACATCGCGCACCATTTTATTAAAACTGATGGTAGTTAAGTGTCGGTGAAAGTGAAACTGCATGAAGGTTTTGGTTTGAAAAATGGTGCGAGATGTCGATAAAAGTCAAACTGCAGGGGGGGTTTCTGATAAAATCAATACTGCTGGTAGCTAAGTGTCAGCGAGACCATACTGCAGGGGGGTTTTCTGTCAAAAGTTCTAAGAAAATACATCACTCGTCTCCTCAAAAAATAAGATAACAGTCATCAAGAAATATGATAACGATAAATCGCGTTATAATATTCCCACAAAATACACACCATATAGAGAGTAGCATTCTTTCACAATGTGGCTTCCAATAACCAATCGTAAGTTCTTAAGCTTTTGGGTCAAACTAAGAGAAATCATCCTCACTTAAGGAAATATTCAACACAAGAATTCCAAACACAAAGATAAATCCTTCAAGTAATACGAACGAAGTTAAATTACACTATTTCACTAAAAATGAACATATAAGAAATTATTAAAGAGCAAGAACGGACTACCCCGCGTTCCTGGCTTAATTACTTTATTCGTTACCAAATTGAGTTGTCTTAGTCAATTTGAAAATTTTGAAAACGTCGTAGATTTTTAACTATTTACTTAAGGAAAGCAAAAATTCTCATTAACGACCAAGCAAAAGCAGGCACCAAAGTTTAAAAATAGTCAGTGAAACCGAGTAAATACGTAATAGGACATGTAAATCAATGAGTGTCACACAAGTGTGAGTAATAGGATATTTAAAATAATAATTATATCATTTAAATGGTAAAGTCAAAACATTGTTAACAGGTAAATAACCAATATCGTTTCTTTAAAACAGAACTGGAGATTCCAAATAAAAAAATCATGAGATATGGAACTTTCAAGACAACAATAAACAATTGAGTAACCCATTTCATTTTGACTTTATTGAACAATAATAATCCACGAGTAACCAATGATCTTCAACTGATTTAATTTGGTTGGGTCCATGAGTCACCAACATGATCGATTATTCTAAAAAAAAACATGATCGATAGAGTATTCAAAGTTATTTCAACTTCAATTAACTGTTAAGCTTAGATAAAGCATTTCAAGCGCAACTAGAAGGATCAATGTAGACAGAGGGATCACAAAGAAATCATAATGGGAGCATTCTAGGCTATAGAAAACCATATTTCTCTAGAGCGGGAAATCCATAAGTCAATCCCCGCTCAAAAATAACAGTTCAAAGTCCGTAAATGTCGACACCTCCATACCGAAGTGATTTCTACAAGTATAAGTAGCACTATATACCTTCACGATAATACCTTGGGACCTCAGTACCTTGGTATATGTTGGCCAACCATGGACGCGAATTTGTAATCATTCAAGATGTTACCCATAGGAGGATCGGATTTTGCCGAAGCCATATGTAATAGGGGGACCACTTGGCAGCCCCAGTCGTAGACATATAAAAACAAAACTATGTACATATTCTTAAATCTATTACTAAGTGTCTTATTTCTTCTCTTTCGCATAACCCAAAAAATAGAATATTAATTTTTCACAAGTAATTTCCAAAAGTTCTCAAAATGTTTAATATATATGGAAACAACATTTGAGTGAAAATCATGTTTCCCATACTTTTCTATATAACAAAAAAAAAGTTATTTAAAACGTCAAACGCACATTTTGAAAAGTAAGGGTCGCACATATGTACTTACATAAGCTGGAGAACGACAAAAAGCAAGGAAGCAAGACTTGCACTCCGACGACAAAGAATTTTCCCCTATGAATCTTGTGTCTAAAAGCGCACATACGATCCAGTGAGTACTAACAAGTCATACACTCACGTGTGGAATACATGCTTTATATATGCATGATCCCATATGCCACTAATTCACATACAATGATGTTCAATTATAAAAATAAATAAGTCATAATACTTAAAAATGTAAAAAGTCGTGTTCTCTCAAAAATGTGAAAGTCCAACCAGGACAGAATTGAAGCTCCAACTTTAGAGCTTTAGTTACCAAATAATAGCACCACCTAAAATATTGAAATATATTGAGAAGGAACCCACATGTGTATACTTTGAGAAACGTCAAGAATCTCATGCATAGCTATTATAAAACTTAAGATACAAAAATAAACAAACATTTCTATGTAGAGAGAAGTTTTGCAAGAAATTTCAACATTGCATGGCAATTCAGAAAAAAATACCCATTTTCTCTAGAATTAATCCCATATGCGTCTGTTTTCATCACAAGAGAGATTATGTGAAAACGTTTTATGAAAAGCTATTTTACAATCAAAATACCAAAACTGGTCTAAATAGAATATTTATGGAAAGATGTCACTTGGTATGATCATATCCCCCTAACCAGAAATGTAATGGAGATGATTTTTTCTAGTGACTCTCTCTGAGTCTAGATTATGAAAATCTAAGAGTTTTATTTCCTAAAGAGACAAAACTTCAAGATATATTACAATTTACGCAAACTGTCCAGATTACAACATCATGCATTATTTTCCAAAAATCAACAAGTTTGATCCAAATGATAAATACAACTTAAGGGGACTTAACTTTCACCAGAATAGATGTTTCAAGAGTGAAATTAAGTTTTAAAATGCTCTTGACACAAATTATAAAAATGTTTTTGAGATGCAAATGAAACTAGCAAGACATTCGCAAAGTGCATGTGAGTTCCAGTGTGAGTTTCATGAAATAGTCACAACAATTTTTTAGTCAATCTCTTGATCTAAAATGAACAATCAAGTACAGAAATGAAGAAATATAAAATCAAATGGCATTAATATAAACTCAAATAGACATGCAAGCATGGGTTGAAGACTTAAAGAAGTATTTTTACCACAAGATTAGAGAAGATTGTGAGAAAGATGGTGTCTTTGACCTTCAATCCATCAGTAGAATGGTCGAATAACTCCCTTTCATGATCATAATAAGCTTTCACTCAAATTTTTCATGATTTGGATACTATAAAATTTAGTTTTTGTGACGGTTAAGCTCCAAAACCTGGAATAGAGTTTGTTGGGAGAGGAGAGAGTTTGTTTGGGTGTTGTTGAGGGGAAAAAGATGTGAAAAAGTGAGAGCGATAGATAAAGAGTTATAAAGATGATGGAGTGTGGATGTAACAAGATATATATATATACATATATATATATATTGATGAATCAGACATCTCTTGTTTTAATGGGGTTGACCAAAGTAGTGGAGGAAGAACTTGGGATGTAAATATAAAATAAAAGAGTTGTTAGATAGGATAAATGATATAGAACCCATAATGGAGAGGTTGGTATGTAAATACTTAGACATTGACAGAAATGATAAATTTATAAAAAGATAGTATATTATGAATTTAATTCTAACAACAAATTAACACAAAATAAAATTAATAAAAAAATAAGACCTAACTTTTTCTCGCACTATTAATCGTAGTCTTCGATTTACAATTCCAACTTTCCCAAAATTCCTTCTACTACTAAAAAAAAATTCTCCCATTATCCCTAAAAAAAATCCACCATTATTCCTCCTCAAAAATAATGATGTTCCTTGGTGCCATTAGTAAAAATGCTTATAAAGCTACTATACAGGGGAGGTGCTTGCTAGCACGTTGTAGCATGCAGTTGCTCGGGAATGTCAAAGGAATCAAATGCCTTCACGTGGCATCGACAAACAACTTCCAATGTTGGAAAAGATATTCCGGACGTGGCCATCCCCATCTATCCATGGATGATGGAACGGTCGGCCTTTCATCGACACTCGCTGCACTATTGGCCTTATTTCCCAATGTTGCCCGAACCAAATGTGAAATTTCTTGACGATGCCGAACCAAGTGTGAAATTTCTTGACAATGCCGAACCATGTGTGAAATTTCACGACTATGCTTGAACCACGTGTGAAATTGCCCAACGATGGCCGACCCATGTGAGAAATTACTCGATGATGCCCGAACCGAGTGTGAAATTTCTCGACGATGCCCGAACCAAGTGTGTAATTTCTTGACGGTAGCCGAACCAAGTGTTAAATTTCTCGAGACAAGTGTGAAATTTCTTAATGATGCCCGATCCAAGAGTGAAACTTATTTACGATGGTCGAATCAAGTGAGAAATTACTCGACGATGCTGGAACCAAGTGTGAATTTTCTCGACGATTCCAGAGCCAAATGTGAAATTTCTCGAGGATGACCAGAAAAAATTTGAAATTCCTCGACGATGCCCGAACCAAGTGTGAAATTGCCCAAAGATGGCCGACCCAAGTGAGAAATTAATCAACGAAGCCCGAACCAAGTGTGAAATTCTCGACGATGCCCGAACCAAATGTAAAATTTCTCGACGATGCCCGAACCATGTGTGAGATTTCTTGACGATGGCCGATCCAAGTGAGATATTACTCAACAATGCCTGAACCAAGTGTGAATTTTCTCGACGATGACCGAACCAAGTTTGAAATTTCCCGACGGTGCTAGATATAAGTGAGAAATTTCTCAAACTATGTGTGAAAAATCTCAACGATGCCCAATTCAAATATGATATTTCTCAATCCAAGCGTGAATTTTCTCCATAATGTCCGAACCAAGTGTGAAATTTCTCGACGTAAGTGTGAAATATCTCGACGATGGCATACCATTTGGTTAATCTACCAGCTCTCTTAAGTTGTAGTTAACAACGACAATATTCACATGTTTTATGCTCACACATATTGCAAATGAGGTTAACCATGGCAAATCTTGCATATTTTAGTCTCACAAATTTTCCAAGAAAGGAAAACCAATGCGATAAAAGCATGTTTATGCCCACCCATATGCCAAGAAAGATAAATCAATGCGATATAAGCATGTTTATGCCCACACATATGCCAAGCGAGGTCAACCAATGTAGACTTTTACATGTTTTATGCCACGCATATGCCAAGAGAGGTTAACCAATGCAAAATTTTACATATTTCATGCAACACCTATTCCAAGCGAGGTTAACCACTACAGATTTTTACATGTTTTATTCCCACACATATGCCAAACGAGGTTTACCAATGCGATATAAGCATGTTTCATGCCCACGCATATACAAAGTGAGAGTAACAATGAAAAGTTTAGCATTTTTATGCCCAAGTATATGCCAAGCGAGGTTAACCAACGAAAATTTTAGCATACTTTATGCCCACACATATGCCAAATGAGGTTAATCAAAGGCGATGATGGCCGTGATGTCCATAATCCTGACCTATTAGCTAAAAGTAAAGAAAAAAAATGTGCTATTGAGATAAGAATTAAATCGCACACACAATCGTCATCTTAACTGGTCTACTCACGCAACTTTCTCTAGCTCTTATTATGTGACATTGCCTCACAATGAAACGACTCGTTGTTGCTTATAACACACAAAAACTAAAGCTAGACTCAAAATAGCATAATAAAATGATCGTTTGAAGCAAATCAACCAACCATAACCTACCTCTCATAGGAACACATTAACGAAATGCGTAAACGAACCCTCACTCGACGAATCGTCTTGTATCATCATCATGGATGGTATATTGAGCCTCGAAATTACTTATCCCCACATTACCATAATTTTCCCCTATGATTGGAGTTAATTTGCCATTTTCCACCCTTTTTTGGTTTTTTCTCCATTTTCCCCTATTAATCTTCTTTTCATTTATGAAAATTGAATTAGTAAACACTAAAAAGATCAAAATTTTCTTAAATTACAAAGTAACCCCAAAATAAAAAGTAGATGTGTCTCTCCTGAAACCAGAATCGGATGTGTCTCTCTGAATTAGAAACGAGTACGCCTCCCAGAACCCAACATTCCGCAGCTGTAAGAGAAACTCTGTAGGGTTTTGATAATGGATACGCAGAGGAAAATATAATTTATCCATTCAATACCCTCCAAGGATCACATGAAGAGAAACATAACGATGGTAAAGGAAGAATCATGTTACAACACCTTAGGGTTTCTCCTGTGATGACTTGTAACGTGAATTGTGTCACGTCTCTACGGTTGATCCACGCCTATAGTTGAGATCTAGATCTTCCTTCTCCTTTGTTCTAGCTTGGACCGGAGGAAGAGGAAGAAGAAATCACACAACGCGAGGCAACAAGGAGGGGCGGCCTCCTTTGTTGGCCGACAGGGACGGGGCGGCGGCAAGGGGTCGGGTTCGGCCTCTTGTTGCTTGCTCTCTTTCCTTTGTTCTCTCCCACTCAAGTTATGAATGATAAGTTCATAAGTGTGGGAAGGAAGGAAGGAGCATCCTTTATATAGTGCAACAAATCCTTGTTAACTACCTAAAAGACCTATTCTAGTCCTACTAGAATTCGGTTTAGTCCCTTCCTTGCAAATTAGTCCTACTAAGTTTGCAAGGTGTTGCAAAGTGATCCTTCTAATTAATTAATCATATTAATTAATTCTCAAATCTAGTTCGACTCTATATAGCGTGTGACCCCATAGGTTCTATCTCGTTGGTAGAAATAATTTGCTAATATGGAGCGGTCTCTAGCAAAACATCCATTCTAGCCAACTAATAGAATTTTCATCCAACAAACCTTGTGCAAGTAATTGTAACATCCCATTGTCTCCATATCCGGATTGGAAACGAGACATGCAAGCCACACTCGTATATCCAATCCATATTTTCTCGATCCTGGGAATAGCCTTATCCATGCAAATAACATCAATATCCTATATCGATTTATTTGAGTCAGGGCAGACATTCTATAAGCACTATCCCTCGAATGGCCTCGGATATTTGCTCCCGTTATGTGGGAGGGATAAATTCAATCTACGTCTACTACAATTTCTAAGCTTGCTTCTTATTGTATTCGGTACACGCCTTTATAGCTACCCAGTTGCGGTGTAGCGCTTGACGCTACCAAAATCACAATAATCCACAACTAGACAATCTAGTGACTTCAAGTCTAAGGATGAAAATACCGTTGTCACCACGAGAAGCGCTTGTGACTTTACATAACGTGTATGTACCCTTCTCGGAGATGGTTCAATCCAGTGCGTCATTACCCTTAATGCACACCCATGTGTTGGATCATGATATCTCTATATCAATCCAACCGCATACTAGTCTATAGATGATTGTCCTATTAATCATTATACTGGACTAGGGATATTTAAGATAAACAACACAATTATAAATCTAAGGACTTTATTATATTAAATATCCAATAAATAATACAATGAATGTTCTACCCAAGATAAATTCATACTAAACTAGACTGCCTCTAGGGAATCTATTCCAACAAACTCAACTCGCCAAATCGTTGTTCCAACTACCATGTGTGGTAACAACCCCAATAATCATACCCGATTCAAAGACCAAAGTGGTGTCCTCCGTATAGGGAATTAGAGTTTCGTACAAGGAGTATTAGTAAGAATAAATTTAAACGAACATCCAACTACTGACTAATAACCCAAAGATTACATAGTTCATGGCTGAGTCCAAACTGTATAACAAGCATAACCAAAGAGATGTTACAACAAAAGGGTGGCTCTCTTCTTATTCACTAGGTACCAACGTTTTTACGAAGGAATGAGCACATGGTCCCTAGCGCATTAACCCAAATAAAACAATCATGCACATGTGGAGGAAGTAAAACACTAGACCACACTTTTACGAGAATCAGAAAAGCTGATTGAGAGAACACATTAACATGTAAAACAAAATAGCTAGATTGGTCATGGCGTTCCATGTTTAAAATATTTTGAAGAGTCAAGGAGATGTGTAAGAATATCAATGTTTACAAGTCCATAACTAACATCATGGTTGTGAAATAATTATTTCCAGTAAAAGATGTGATCACACAAGTAACCATTTCATTGACCAAAATATTCCATACATACTTCCAAGATGTTGAATGTTTATTACATAATATTTTTCACAAGATGCATGTCCATACCGGACAAGGATAAGGAAAACAATTCATATCATTTCAAAAAATATGTGACCATAACTTATAAAACAGGCTTATCAAATCACATAATGGATTCCCATACAGAAAACGACTTACAAATCAGTTCTTCTTATTTCACATGATGTGTTAATCAGAACACCATAAGTATCAAACTTCCAAGTTTATGAACGAAATAGCCATACTATTATATTCCACGATAACGGAAAAAATCCAAATTAATATTGTTGGAGTAGATTCCCTAGAGGCAATCTATATTTAGTATGAACATTGTTTTGTCTAGAATATTCATTTACTATTTATGAATATATTTCATATAATGACGTCCTTAGATTACAATAGACTAGTATGTGTGTAGATTTATATAGAGATATCAAGTGTAACACATGGTTATGCATTAGGAGTAATGGCATACTGGATTGACCCACAACGAGAAGGCTACATTAGATTATATCAATGTCACAAGTGCTTTTCGTGGTGCTAATGGTGTTGTAATCCTTAGACTTGAAGTCACTAGATACTCTAGTTGTGAAATATCATGTTTTGATATTATCAAACGTTACACTGTAACTGGATAAGTATAAAGATATCCATCTGGCATGATAGGAAGCAAGCTTAGAGATGGTAGTTATGTAGGGAGGATTTGTCCCTTCCACATAATGGGAGAAAATATCCATGGCCACTCGAGGGGTAGTGCTTATGAAATGTCTGGCCAGACTCAAATAAATCAATATGGAGATATTGATGTTATATGTACGAATAAGCCTATTCCCATGATCGAGAAACTATGGATTGGATATACGAGTGTGAAATTTATGTCTCTTGTCCAATCCGGATATGAAACAAAGGGACAGATACAACACGGTAACATTGGGCACATGGTTTTTCGGATCACTGACTTTTATATTAGTTGGGTGACATAAATATGTTGCTAGACACCGCTCTATGTTTGTAATTGTTACTGCCAACTAAGTAGAAACTTATGGGGTCACACACCATACGAATAAACTGGATTTGGATATTAATTAGTTGGACTAATTAATAAAAAGAATCAAAATGCAACCACAAACAAAGTTCGTAGGATTAATTTGCATGGTGGACTAATCCGTGTATGGACATGATTAGTATTGGGGCAAATATGGAGTTAATAAGGAGTTATTAACTATACAAGGGCAACCCTAGCTTATTATTTCACAAGTGTGTCATTATTGGGTGAAATAACAAAGCAATGAGAGAGAGAGAGAGAGAGAGTTGAGGCCGAAGCTCCAACCCGTCCGCCCCCTTTGTGCCGTCGGCCACCCCTTGGCGCACCGGCTCCGTGCTCTGTTTTGCGTGATTCTTCTGTCTCCTTCTTCCCGTTGCAAGCAATTGACATGGAGGAGGATTCCAGCTACAGTCCTAGGTGTGGATACTAGTAGATAAAAATACACAATTCTTCATAGTGATCACACAAACCAAGGTACACATTCGTTTACTTTCATCATGTTATGAATGCTTGCCTGCGATCTGTGGAGGGCTTTGAGTAGGATTAATTTTGTTATTCCGCTGCGTTGCCTGCATCAAAACCCTACAAATATCTCTATCCAAAGGATATCCATGGCCAACAAAGGGCCTCCATGACCAAAAAATGGTCTGCATAAAAAGTACAGGGCCCAAACTTATTTATACTAGATCTTAAGTGTTGCAACACCCCCTTAAGAAGAAAAAAGTCCAGAAGGGTGAGTACTAGATGGGACTCTAGCCAACAAGACGAAGAGTCTGCCAACAAAGTACACATCCAACCCAACAAGGGTCAAAAGAGTCTGCCAAAAAAAGGCATAGCCAACCCAAGAATGGGCAAAGATTCTTCCAACAATGGGCACATCCAACCCAACAAAGGGCAAAGAGTACGTTCCCGCACATGTGAACTATCACTTTACGTTGTTAATGATTTATAACAATGTGTGAAATTCGAATAACAAAGTCTTTCTCAATGTGAGTACGAGCAGTTTTATAAAAGGCATTTCCACTAAAATAGGTTTATCAAGTAGAGAATCAAGTACGACAGTTTGCTCATCAACAACAAGTAGTTTCACATGTACAAAGTGTGTACAAAGGTAAGCATATAAACTCACCGTGAGAGCAAATGAGATGCTAGAAAATGTCTTTACTTGTAAACCATGTCTTCCCCTACTTACTCGTCAAAGTCAAGCTCTACGACATACACTCATTATCCCAATCACAACCAAGTCCACATTGACAAGCATATAACAATGCACATTTCCTATATGATGAGTGTCTCAATAAGATGCAACCAACTCAAGACTCACAGTCACGCAGGTTGAAACCTTACCAAAGTATGGTCTAAAACTCATTTCGCACAAATTTGAGGTCATAAGAGTCATATACGCAAGAGGGATTAAGAAGAGTCAAAGCACTCATACACACATAATCCCAATCACAACCAAGTTCATATTAACAAGCATATAACAATGCACATGTCTAACAATGCACATGTCCTGCATGATGTGTCTCAATAAGATGCAACCAACTCAAGAGTCACAGTCACGCTTGTTAAAACCTTACCAAAGTATGGTCTAAAACTTATTTAGCACAAATTTGAGGTCATAGGAGTCATAGGCACAAGAGAGATTAAGAAGAGTCAAAATACTTTGACGAAGTAAAACATTAACTTTCCAAACCTTTTTGGATTAAGGTTGGCTGAAAGAAAGATCTTTAAATATAATTCTTTGGTAAAAAAAATAGTGTATTCAAATAATTCTTAAAGATAGAGAAACTAAATTTTTACCAAAATTGGTCCAAAGAAAATCGAATCTCCATAGTCTACATTTGAAAGCTTGTATCTTTGTCTCAATAATAGGTATAAGGGTGATTATTCTGGGACATGAAAGCTATGAGAGTCTAGTTTAATAAGATGTCAAGTTTTGTTCATGAAAAAGTGGTTAAAAGTGAAGTACTTCCGAACTACACAAATTGTTCAGATTCACACAAAAATAAAGTAGTCAAATTTGAAAAATCATAATTAAATACTACAAAGAGTAAGAGGTTGATTCAACTTCGATAATTCTACCATTGGAGTCTAATTAATGAAAATACATTTTGAGATCGGAGAACAATTTAGAATTTCTAACACAACCAAGAAACTCACTGCACAGAAAGTGGTTTGAAGCTTGAGAACACAAGCATGAGATAAGTGAATGAGTGTGTGCTTAATAACGAGTATAGGCCATGAATCTACTGTGAGAAGTCAGTTAAGAAGTGATTAGAGACATGCACCATAGATACTCAAGATATTTATATGGATTGAGTTCTTAAAATGAAACTATAGAGATGATTTACCTAGCTCCAAGCTTGGTTGAGATGAAGAACACCAAGAACACTTAGAGAGAAACTTCAGAGAATTAAAGAGAGAGATTATAATGAGATGAATGACCAGCTAAGATCTGATGTTTATTTTATAGAGGATGGTCCTCAAAGTGGCGCAATTATTAATGTTCACAACCTACAAAACGCTGAGACATTCAAGGAGGGTTGATTATTTTAACGCTTTTCTGTTCTCATGAGGAGTGACTAACACTTAGTGGAGATAAAACGCATGATAAGGTATCCATACCATATGAAAATATCGGATAATGCCAAATGACCAAAATGCCCTTGCTTTGGATTTGGGATATTTCATGTGTTCCTGTAAGGAATGCGCCCGATGCGGATGCACTCCCGGAAACAGAAACAAGTGCTCCACCCAGAACCAGACTCGAATTTATTCAGTGATCTAGGACCAAATACATTCCTGATGCGCCCAATTGCACCAGACGGATGCACCACCACAAGTGCCAGATATTACTCAGACCTGATGCACCAGCTCGAGTGCCCAAACAGATTGTCTTGCCAGATTGCGCCCCAATTGCCTCCGATGCGCCAGATTCTCACCAGAAACAGGTCGCGTCAGATGCAAGCTCAATTGTGTGTCATGTTACATGCCCCAAGATCAGGTCCACGCCAGAACCAAACCTCGTGCACAATGCACGCCTGAACCAGGATCAGATGCGGGTGCCAGAAATCACGCGTCAAATACTCCATGTTGTTACTCTAACTCCAACGAGTTCCTGCAACACATGAGCAAGAACCAGATTCAATTCACATGCCAGATGCTCCATGCTGGGAGCCAGATTGCACATAACCGGCAATTGCCAGAATGTCGGATGCGTGTGAACCGCCACATTCGCGACAGTATCGAATGCGTGCTGGATTTTCCAGATCCCTAGCAAGCTTAATCAGATAAGCGCCACATTGCTCCAATGGGTGCCCGGATAGCCCCAACCATGGGGCTTCAGATGGTGGGTGTACCTGCACTCCCTGTTTGAGAGACCACGAACAAAAGCCGCTTCTTCTCACGAACATATCGATCTTGATCTCCAAACTAGACATCGTTCTTGATGGAATCTCCAAACCCAACCTCCGTATTGCCTGCTCCACCTGAATGACAAAATTTTAGCTTTGAGTTTCATCAAAACGTGAAACCCTAGCACTTGGCTCCACCCGAATCGTTGGACACGGCTCTGATACCAGTTTGTTATAACCTCGGGGTACTCGAACAAGAACCAGGAAACAAAAATAAGAGCGGGATAATTATTTAACGTGGTTCACTAACGAATTAGAAACGAACGCGCTAGCTACCTCCACGGCCAAAGCCGATATTTTATTGAGAGAAAACCCGATTATAATGCACACTGTGGCCACAACGGCCCCGACGGCCACCCATACGAACAACCACCCGACACACACAAGAAAAGCTCTCAAACTCACCAACTCTTGAATCCAAAAACTTACTTTGTGTGTGCATGTTGTGTTTGAGTACCAATCCTCTATATAACCAAAGTGATTGTGAGTGCGGCGGTGGAATCACCAAGCCCACAACAACCCACCGCCTCACTTTATTATGCCAATTTGATTCATGTCACCGACTCAACAGCGACTTTTCATTCCAACCATTTAGTTTGATTTGCATTCTTTATGTGCTATTCCGAAAAACGAACCATGTTAAATTCAATGTCCTTGTCTCGTTTATCTCTTTGTTCTTATTTTGTTGTCTGATACGCTTCAACCGCGACCAGCGGTTATGTAACCAAGCAAACTGCAAGGGTTTCAACATAAGTGATGAAAGTGGCGTTGCACGTGGGAACACTTATTTAGAGTGGTGATTTAGAGTGGTGATGCAACAAGTATAACAAGTTTGCTGTTTGCATATCTAACAAAGAGGTGATGCAACAAGTATAACAAGTTTGCTGTTTGCATATCTAACAAAGAGGTGATGCAACAAGTATAACAAGTTTGCTGTTTGCATATCTAACAAAACCCTTTGACGGGAGAATTTACAAAAGAGGATGTTAGAGCATCTCCAGCAGGCAATTCAAATCGATTTATTATGCAAAATATAAAGAACTTGGGTGAAAAATGCGATCCAACAGAACATACATCCCCTCATGCAAAATAGATGTCATGCATCTTGATCGTCAAGTTTGGCGATAATCATCCCTCACCATCTTATTTGTTTTCCTATTTTGTAGGTGTATTCTTATTTTTTTTTTGTTCCTACTTTTTAGTAGACTTGTCCTAATATCATAATAATAATAAATAACTTTACAAAACTAATATGCCTATCTTTTAGCTTGCATTGCTGGAGTTCGTGATAAAATTTGTTGACATGCAAAATGCGAAAATATAATTTTATGCATAATTTGCATTTCTTTTACATAACATTGCTGGAGAATTAAAGCAAGCTCCATTAACTGTATACGGACTAAACAGCAGAAAGACACTTGTCCTTGACTAGTCTACCAAGGGGCGTCTGACAGGTGTAACCTGTCCAAAGGAGAGTAGACACACACAAAGTGGGATGCTAGAGAAAAAAAGAGAACAAGAGAGAGAAACAGTGGCCATGACTCCTCCTTCCCCCACCACATCTGTCCTGCCCTAACATGGGGATGCTTCTGTGCGGTCTATCTCTTACTCTAACCTGCTGTTACTGCGACCAATGACGTTACGAGATAAAACACTTGGCTTTTCTATCCCGTTCCAAGGTAAGAATTCCAATGATGAAAATAATAATAATCCTGCTACTTCTTTTTTTTTAAGAATTACATCACATTCCTTAGTTTGAACTCAGAATTTTATGTAGGAGTTTTATATGTTATATTACACAGCTAGCACCCATTTGGAAGTCGTGCTGACTCTTAATAGACATTTTTGTTTTGTTTTGTTTAGAGTGTTAAATATTCTGAATTTTAAATAAAACTTTAGACATAATTTATCAAAACAGTAGAATTAATACCCACTAAGAAGGGAGAAATTTTTATTTGCTCCTAAGAAGGCAATGAACCCAACAAAAATACTCGTGCTTTTATGACACCAACAACCTAAAAATATAAAAAACAACCTAACATATTACACTCTAAGTATTGCAACTCTAAAAATATAGGTTTTCCATCTATAAATAAACTATTATGTGTAATTTTTTATTTATTTAATGGTTCATATTTACAATTTGCTTTAGATCCCAAGGCCTCGTTTGGGTAGCGGATAAGGAGGGGGATATGATATGATATCTCCTCCCTTATCTTATCCCTTGTTTGGGTAGCGGATAAGGAGGAGAAATCATACCCTCCTCTTATCCTTCCCCCACTTTTTTGCCTTGATTCTTATACCACCCCCTAGGTGGTATACACCGGATAAAGGGGGTGAGGGGATAAGAGGGGGTTCCACTCGTGACCAAAATACCCTCAACCATTATTTTTAATACCCATTATATCCCTTGTGTAACCATTATTGTATGGATGTTTATTTAAAAGTTTGTTTAATTTGGAATTGTAAGAATGTTTATTTGGAATTTTATGGATGTATTATTTGAATTTTGTTTTATTTGAAATTTTATGAATGTTTATTTGGAATTGTATGAATATTTATTTGAAATTGTGTTGTATTTTCAGTGTTATTCATTTTTTATTTTTCATTTTAACATACTGAAACATAAAAGTGTTTTGAAAAAAAAACATAAAAGTGTAAATTTGGAGCAGGGTATGGAGTATGAGTGCAAATTATTTTTTTTAGACAGGGGATATACTGAAACATGACGATTTTGTGACTCCTTGGCCAGTGGAGTCTTTTCTTTTCTTTATAAAGCACTTCCATTTCAATAATAATAATAATAATAATAATAATAATAATAATAATAATAATAATAATAATAATATATTTTGAGTTTCAAAGATCAAACTGTGGGCATACCATAGTCCTTGGCCAGTGGAGTCTTTGTAGTGAAATTCGGAATTGGGTAATTTCATTGATGAAGTCCGCACCATACCATTTCAGAGTCTGGCATGTGCGTCGACATTCTAATTAAGGCGTAATGATGTATTCACATTAAATCTAAGTATTTCGTAACGACAGTTTTAACTCTCTAATTACAAACAAATATTATTGTCGCTTCTTATTTAAATGTCGGTGTCGGCAGCGAGGTAAAATATCAGTTATATAAAGTTACTCCATTATATGACAACAATCATTTACGTATTTTTTTCAAGGAAAATGAGCATTATCTGCCAAGATATTTTTATTTACAAACATTTCATACAATTCAGGCACCAATTTACAATTCAAGTAGTTTTATGCAAAATCACTGTAGTGAGGATATTATTGTCATTTGGAACATATCCTGCTTCTTATCATGCACCACCCAAACATGGTAATTCATATCATGCATCTTATCCTGCCTCATATCCTACAGCACCCAAACACAGTAAGCCAGCATATCATATCAGGCTCTATCTGACAGCATACATATCCTACCTCGTACCCCATCATAAGCCATATCCGTTGTATCTTATCCGCTACCCAAACGAGACCCAAGTGTATTGGGCCGGCCCCAGGTCCCCTTAATGAGAAAGCCATGCAGAATGGTTCGCTGTAATTGATAAAAAATAATATATTATAAGGATTGACATCAAAGTGATGAACCTCAGCATTTAACGAACAATGTAGGGGTTGTATTCCAAGTAGGGGCGGATCTACGTAGGGGCAAGGGGGGGAAGTTGCCCCCCTGAAATTGAAAAAATTCTACTCGTACTCATAATTTTTAAAACTTTTCATGAGTAATTGTTCAGATATATAAAATTTTGCCCCCTCCCCCTGAAGTTCAAAGCTATCTACTTGCCCGAGCGGTTAGTGGCAGCGCTTGGAATTGATTCTTACCCGTGTTCGACTCCCCTCGCAGTCACTTAATTTTGTTTGTTTCAGACTTCGTTTTTTGTGAATAATTATTAAGAAATATTATATTTTGCCCCACCAAAGTTCAAAACTAGCCCCTTGTCCAAGCGGTTAGTTGGAATGTTTAAGTGTTCTTGCTACCTGTGTTCGAATCCCTCCAGGGCAGTTTTGTTTTGTTTGTTTGTTCGAGTCCCTCCATGGCAGTTTTCTTTTGTTTGTTTGAGACTTCTTTTTTCATTGTTTGTTTGAGACTTCTTTTTTGGTGACTAATTGTTAAGAGATATAAAATGTTGCCCCATTTAATTTCAAAACTACCTACTTGCCCGAGCTAGTTGTAATGTTTAGTAATGCTTACTATACTTGTGTTTGGCTTATTATACCTGTGTTCGAGCCACCCTCCTTGTCAGTTTTTTTTGTTTGTTTCTGACGTCCTTGATTAAAGTCTTCAAATTTTAATCGGGGTATTATTTGCATTATACAGTTATGGATAAATTTTTACTAAAGAAGTCGAGCGTAGAATCGACAGCTCAGTTAGTTGTAATGTTTAGTAATGCTTACAACCTGTGTTCGAGTTCCCTCCGAGTCAGTGTTTTTTTTTTCGTTTCCGACTTCCTTGATTAAAGTCCTCAAATTTTAATATGAGTATTATTTGCATTATACAGTTATGAATAAATTTTTGATAAAGGAGCAGAGCGTAGAATCGACAGCTCTACCTAATGCGGAAAGTATTCCATCGTTAAAATATAGCGATTTTTGGCTGTTGACTTTGACTTTGATTTTTAACTTTGACTTTTGATTTAATGAATCTTGCTCCGGCTGACTTGATTTCCTGGCTCCGCCACTGATTCCAAGCAACCCCATATAACGTGACATTCATTTAACTTTTAAACTATTTATCAGCAAATGTATCAATAAATAGTTGCTCTCAACTTCTCTTCAAAACATGAATATAACCCCTAATTAGTACCATATAATTTCCATTAGCCCATTTGCTGTAGCGTCTTCATATGCAACTTGTTGATTTAACATCAGCTGCCAGGAACATCGGACAGTCTCTACGAGAGTTGTTGTGGCTTAGCAAGTGCATGCATGTGGGAAGTAGTAAATTGGGAGATGATTGGAACCAAAGAAGAAAGGTAAAAAACACTACTTTTGTGAGTTGCCCCTCTATGCTTGTCTATTTATTGAACACCCACTTGGTCTTGTTCTTTCCAAGTTTGGATAGACACAGGCATGGGATAATTCTACATGTGATAGTCATGTTCACCCTATTTATGTTAGTTTTTTGTCCTTGTACCAACAAAACGTTTGTCCCTAGACTTACTAGTACGTCGTGTGGTTAAGAGACACGTACGTACTTTGTGGTGAATCGATCACCATCATCAGAAACCCTTCATAAGTGTTACGTCGTGTTGGTGTTGAAATGAATACTGGGACATTTTTGAAAGTGGACAATCAGATCTCCAACAAAGTACTCCCCCCTTGATGTGAACATTGGGTCAAAACATGCTTGTTCAATTAAGATGTTGAAGTTATTACCTTCTTAATATTCTTTTCTACTATAATAGTAGAGTTTAGACAAAGAAGTAAAAGCTATGCTTATTTAATTTAGGTGATTACTTTTCTGTTTGACAATTATATTAGCTCCATTACTGAGAACATTGATGTAGCCCGTGTCTCCATTTTTTGAGGGTTTATATATACTTAAATGTCTCGGACATTTTTTTTAAGAACCTACTGTTTTGGTAGGGCATGTTAGACATTAATGAGAGTAGCATATGCCAAGATAGTGAAACACGGCAGCTAAGGTAATAGCTCAAGTGGTAGAGCGTTGGAAGCCCATGCATGAGAGGTTCCGGGTTCAATCCCGGTAGACGACAAAAACAATTTTTCAAAAAAAATAGTGAAACACGCGGTTAGCTAATTAACAAGAAAATAACTAATTAAATAAACCTCACAAGGGCCAAGGACATTTTTGTAAATCCAGAAGTTCATTCCCGCCAGATTGTGGGGTTAGCCTTAAAAATAGCTCTTCATCACCTCAAAACCAAAATTTTGCATAGAAATCTCTAGATCCAATTCTTCCTATACTTTTCTTCGGTCACTCTTGGCACAAGTTTTTCTCAATCTCCGAAATTTCCCCTCCAATTCTGGGGGGAAACTTTAAGTTTCTTTGCACGAATGGTTCAGTGTTGGGCCCCACAACTTTCTTGGCGATTTATGTAATCAAAAGTATCTGATCCTTTTTGTTTTCCCCAGAAAATGAAGAAGAAACGATGCTGTTGTTGTTGCGTTATTGGGGTGGTGGTGGTGGTTGTTGTGTTCGCAGCTGTTGTTTCTGTGAGAAGGAAGGGGTGGAGTTCGGATGATCCCATGTTTGCTCCAGATGCCGTTTCTGCACAGAAGAGATACAGCCAGGCTCTCAAAATTGCAATCCAGTTCTTCGATGTACAGAAATGTAATTCATTGATTTTTCTTCTCCGTTTATTTTCCTCATAAATTTTCCATTCTTTCTCATTCTCTTAGATCTCTAGAAAGAAACCTACAAATAATTGATTTTGATTTCTCGGTCATTGATTCATTGATGATTTGAGCCTCTTGTGCTGTATCGGATTTTTCTAATTTAGTTATCCTCAAAAGAAAGGAAAAAGTATGCCAAGGAGATGAATTAGTCGAGCATACCAAAGAAAATTAACAATATTTTACGAGGAACAGAGAGGGCGGTTATTCATACCAAACATTGTTATCTGACATTATATAAAATTATATTTTGGTTCCCTCAAAATATATATATATATGTATATGTATATGTATATTTGCTTTGGTAAGTGAAGCTTGGTTTAGGCAAAATAGTACATGTCTCGCTAACCCCAAAGTGCCGGAAAATAAAAGTTGTTCATAGAGCAGAGATTTGGGCGTCATGGGATCCCAAGACAAACCTATTTGAGTCTAGTATTTGTTTAGCAGTAAGGTTTCGTTGTGATGTGATTGTAGGCAGTGGCGGAGCAACATAGAGGGTTATGGGGAGTGGGGACTATAGCTCTCACTCAAAAAAATTATCTTGTAATTTTACCCTTAAATGTTTCATATTTTACAATCTAACCTCCACAGATATTTTGAATTATGTTTTATTTTTGCTGTAATTTGTGGTTTTGGCTTATAGTATATTAGTGTTTTACCTTAATTTTATTTCTAGCCCCCCACTCAACCTTATTCATAGCTCTGCCCCTGATTGTAGGTTTACAAAAATAGCTACTTACTATGATTCACTCGAACATTATAATATTGCATAAATCTCTACGACTGAACCAGTCGTTTAACCCACTGGTTAGGGCCGACAGTTCATTAAGGTCTCGAATTCGAGTATCACTTCTGAAATCATAGTGTAACTTATAATATAATTTATATGATATTTTATGTACTTGACAAAATAAACTTTTGTATATCTCTTCCACGTCTGATCTGTTTATTCGGTCGTTGCAGCTGGTAAGTTGGTCGACAACAAGATACCATGGCGAGGAGATTCGGCTCTGAAAGACGGAAGCGTGGCCGATTTGGATCTGTCGAAAGGAATGTATGACGCCGGAGATCATATGAAGTTTGGTTTCCCAATGGCGTTTACAGCCACCGTCCTCTCGTGGACAATACTCGAATACGGTACTCAGATTAACAAACTAGAGCAGCTAAAACCTGCTCAAGACTCCCTCAAATGGATCACTGATTACCTTGTCAGTGCTCATCCTTCACCAAATGTACTCTACATCCAGGCCAGTATTTCAAAACTCGGATTTATGGTTTCCTCCCTGCTGTCACAGGCTGCTTTCTTCGAGCTAAAATTATGTGGCCATGACACTACTCTTCATATGAGGGTTTCTGAACTTTTTTATGGTTCCAACAGGTGGGTGATCCAGAATTAGACCATGAATGTTGGGAGAGACCTGAGAACATGAAAGAGAAGAGGCCTCTTACACAGGTGAACATCGAATCGCCTGGATCAGATGTGGCGGCCGAAACAGCTGCAGCTTTGGCTTCAGCTTCCTTGGTTTTCAAATCGACAGATCCAATGTACTCGGATTCACTTGTTAAGCATGCGACTCAGCTGTTTAGCTTTGCTGATAAGCACAGGGCTCTTTACAGCAAGAGCATTCCGGACGTGGCGACCTATTACAATTCAACCGGATACGGGGACGAGCTCTTATGGGCGGCTAGTTGGCTCTACCAAGCGACAGGGAATAAGACGTTTATTGATTACGTGACTGGGAAGAATGGCAAGGCTTTCGCCAAGTTCGGAAGCCCGACATGGTTTAGTTGGGATAACAAGTTAGCAGGAACTCAGGTATACTCAATTTTTTTCCCTTCAGATTCGGGAATTCCAAATAACAGTAACTGAAACTCTGCATAAATTAGAAAAATTGCAGATTCGGTGCATGTTTGGGAATCGGTTATTTTAATTAAATCCCATTTGTTTCACTGTCTTGCAATTCCGATTAAAATCTGTTTTGAGCCAATTGTTTTGCAATTAGTAAATAATATGCAGATTATTTAATCTCCAGTTTTGTAGCTTCTCTCACATTTTGAAGATGTTAATTTCTTACCAAACATATTTAGAATTTTCAATTATTTTAGATTTTCAGACACCTTATTTTCTTCAGAAATTTTCACCTGATTATTTAGATTTTCAGTTGGTAACAAACAGGCCCTCAGTAAATAATCTGCAGATATTCTGACACTCTCTAGAATGTATTTCCTAAAATAAGGAAACTAAAATGATAAATTTAATTGAACTGAATTAAACATTAATTAAAATGAGTAATTTCAATGCAGGTTTTGCTATCTAGGGTAAGTTTCTTTGATTCTTCAACCGCGGAAAGCTTGGAAAGTTACAGAAAAACAGCTGAAGCCGTTATGTGTGGGCTTCTCCCGAAATCTCCAACTGCCACAGAAAGCAGAACAAAAAGTAAGTTGAAAACCGAGAAGTTCATAGAATTCACATTTTTGGTGTGAAACAAATGCTTAACTCTAAACATGGCGACGGATCTCTAAATGTAGGTGGTCTGATTTGGGTAGCGGAATGGAACGCCTTGCAGCATCCAGTCGCTTCAGCTTTCCTAGCTCTACTTTACAGCGACTACATGGTGGCCACAAAGACATCTGATTTCGACTGTGAAGGAGTGACTTTCGGACCATCAGACCTACGCAAATTCGCAATGTCACAGGTAGAAAACACTTGACTCTGTTCATATGTCAGGAAAGTTACATATTTTTTTGTTGAACTTCTGACAGAAAAAACGTTTCGCCTCGCTGACACTTAATTACATATAGTTTGTAAAATTGCGACACTTAGGTCAAATTGACTGATAACGTTAACTTTCGTTAGACAAGTGAGTGGTATTTTAGTATTTTAATACTTCAAATGGGGCAGTGTTGTCTTTTCCTCTTTATTTTTTCTTTTATCTTTTTTCTTTTTGTTTCTCTCTCTTTTCAATTTTATTTATATTTTGTTTTTTTTTTCTTATTTATCTAACGGAAGTGAACGGTGTTAGTCAATTTGATTGTCGCAATTTTACAAACTGCAGAGTCGATAAGGGGTAAAACCTATACTGCATGTAGCTAAGTGACAGCGCGGCGAAATTGCAAGTGGATAATCTGTCAAAACAAATTGTTGGAAAACAAATAATGCACACTTCTGCATTTTCTAGGCGGACTACGTTTTGGGAAAGAACCCGATGAAGATGAGTTATTTGGTGGGGTTCGGTAAGAAGTACCCAGAATATGTCCACCACAGAGGAGCCTCAATTCCAGCTGAGGCTAAGACTGGTTGCAAGGACGGCTGGAAGTGGCTGGCGTCCGAGGACCCCAACCCAAATGTGGCGACTGGGGCACTAGTCGGAGGTCCTTTTATGAACGAGACGTATATCGATAAGAGAAACAACTCGATGCAGGGGGAACCGACTACTTATAATAGCGCGGTTTTGGTTGGGCTTCTTTCCGGTTTGGTCTCTGAAGCTTCGCTTCCTCAATCATTATCACCAAAGGAAAACGAAACATAGTGTACGTGGTTTGTTCAATTCAATGAAATAGTAATAACATGTTTTCAGTTTTGTTGGAATATTATGAACAGATATATATATATATACACACACACATATATTATATATATGCACACACACATATATATATACACACACACGCTCATTCCTCAAGAGGGGACTAACAACATTTAAAGAAACGTGGTATTATTACCTGAAATTGGTGTGATAATCAATACACAGCTTACTCGGTAGACTTACGTAGGGTATGTTTGGTATCAGCTGATAATCTAAATAATCAGCTAAAAGTCATATGAGAAAATAAGGAAGCTGAAAATTTAAAGTATTGAAATTCTATAGTTGTTTTGTAATAAGATAGACTTACCCGGTGATTTCGTTAGCAAAACGATACACAAATTTGGTAATTTTTGCATGATCGTATACAGTAAACTCTACTCTACAATAGTATGAAAAAATTGCCAAAAAATTACATCGTTTTACTATCCAAATCACCGAGTCAAAGTGATCCAATTACGGCCTTACCATAAAAAAAGTCAACATAAGCTGAAAGAGAAGAAACAGAGCTAGTATGAATTCAAAATTTGCAAAATGTGAGAGAGCCTGTAAAATTAGAGATTAGATAATCTGTCAGTATTTTGTCGAGAACCTTTTTTATTCGAAATTGCAAAACAATGTAACAAATTAGTACTGAAAGAGATTTTAGTAAAATTCCAAGCTTATGCTTTGAGTCAAACAATTCAAGCTTGCTGCTGCTGCTCAACCTCGGAATCAAATAAAAAACCCTGATCAATTTCGGGACCATAACTGGGTAGAAATCTGAGATCACCGCAACCAACAGTGTACTGACAACCGGCTATTTCAATCGCCATCACCTCTTTCTTCTCTTCCAAAACTCTCTTCTCGACCTCTGAAAGACAGCAGTTGAAACTTTTCTTTGTGTTGGACACAATCTCAATGTTTCTCCTGCTTAAGGCAGACTGCAGAAATTTATTGTAGCTCAACTTGGCAGATTCTTCATCATCATACCTCCAATCTTCTATCATTACAATGTGATACTCCTTTAGCTTTGTTTCTCCAGATTGCTTCGACACAAGTCCACCTAGTCGCGCAGTCTTCTTCCAGCTTCCTCCTCGTGAACTGAGTTTCTTCTTCTTCTTGTTTCCTGGATCAAGTGACATCCCATTGAAAGATTTGCACATCCGCATCACCTTCTTCATTCCCCTCTTCTCCTCCTGCCGATTAGAAGAAGAATGTCTTGTCTTGGCCATCGAGAAATACAAAGCGGTTCAAGACCTAGGGTTCACAGTTTAGTCTCTTCTTCTTTTTTCCTTCTCTTATTGGAACAAAGAATTGTGTATAGGATACGGACATATAAGAACGAACATATTATAAATGCATACATATATATGCATTAAATTTTATTCTTGAGGTGTTAACATGTAGATAAAATTATCCCAAAATAAAATGAAAAATTGCAATTTTATCGACGTTTCAGTGCTCCGGACGGGAACAACCGAGTTTGATCAAAATTGGCCGGAGCAGATAGACTTCTGACCGGAACAAAATTTCCAGTACATCCGTTCCGGTTTGTACTGGAACATTCCGCCCATTGCATACCGCGACGGTTCAGACTTGAGACGCATAATTTTTTTATTGTAATGGTTGGGACTTTGAGACCCGGAATTTTTTTTAAGAAGAGGGACCAATTATATTTTAATTGTTGAGCATAACGCTGCGGCCGGGGAGTTAGTTACAACACCAAAACATTTATTGTTGAATTGATGTGGCAAAATTGGAGGCGGAATCTATATATACTATTTGAGATCATGTCAATGATTGAGATTCGAGAGACTCATATTCTAGCATGATTTGGGGAGCAGATTACTGAATGATTGCGAGCAAATCATGCTCAGATTGATTCAAATAGCTAGGCTATTCAGAATAGATTGTTTCCGTGTTGTAAATATTTTTCTGAATTTCCTTTGTCTGTCATGTATATATACTCTCTTTAGAATATCAATAGCAATAAATAAGCATGGTTCTTTAATTCCCACACACCTTTTTACATGGTATCAGAGCCTGTTGAGTTTGAGTTAACTTACAATTAATTGTGAGAAGTAAGATGGAGGGGTTGTCGGCGACAAGAAGATACCGAGCCCCTACGCTCTGACTTCAAACGATAATGCTGGTAATATAATTACCCAACCCCAGTTGAGAGAAGAGAACTATGAAGAATGAGCTTGTGCTATGCGGAATGCATTACAAGCTAAGATGAAATACAGTTTCATTGACGGAACCGTCAAACAACCTGGTGATGGCTCCCCTAATATTGATGATTGGTGGGTTAACTCCATGATTGTCTCATGGATATTTAACACCATTGAGCCAACACTTACGTCGACCATATCCTATATGGAGAATGTGAAAGATCTCTAGGAAGAGATTAAGCAGCACTTTTCTGTCGGGAACGGATCCCGAGTGCAACAACTACGATCAGACCTTGCGAATTGCAAGAAAGATGGACAAGCGATAGTCACCTATTATGGTAAGCTCAAGTCTCTTTGGGATTAATTGAAAAATTATAATTCGATTACGGTTTGTAGTTGCTCTGGATGTGGATGTAATCGTAGCACTAAACTAGAGAAGATGTGAGAAGAAGAGAGGGTTCATTAATTCTTGATGGGTCTTGATGAAGATGGGTATGGGACAGTCCGCTCAAATATCTTGAGTGTTGAACCCCTGCCAAATTGAGTCGCATGTGTGCTATGATAGTACAGCAGGAAAGAGTGCGGACTATGATACGGGCTAAAGAGGAAAAAGCACATCCAATGAGCTTTGCTATAAAGGCTGGTCGAAACACAACGGAGGAAGGAAAGGACAAGTCCACCGTTTGCAGGAATTGCAATCGTAGGGGAAATGATGATGATACTTGTTTCCAACTGATTGGTTATCCAGAATGGTGGGGCGACAAGTCGCGCACGACAACAGGAGGGCGCAACAATGGTCGTGGACAAGTGACCCGGAATAATGGTGGTGGTGAAGGAAGACGAGGACGCGGAGGGAATGCCCGAGCCAATGCAGCATAAGTTTCAAGTAACAATTAAACAAGAAATATGGTGATTGACTCGGTCAGAAATGGACTAAGTGGGATAACTGATGAACAATGTTCCACACTTCGCAACTTGCGGAATTCTCATAAGGGTGGCAATGATGAGAAGTTGAAAGGTAAGAAAAACTTCTTGCCTTGGATTTTTGACACAGGGGTGTCACATCACATGAATGGGACTCTTGAGTGCTTGATTGATTTGGGAAGTACCACACCATATGCTGTTGGATTACCGAATGGGGATTAGACCATAGAAATCAAAGAAGGAACTGTGAATGTTGGAGGAAATTTGAAACTTCAACGCGTCCTTTTTGTTCCAGAATTGAAGTGCAATTTGAATTATGTATCACAACTTCTTGATGATTTAAACTTTATTATCCAATTCACTAACAAAATTTGTGCTATACAGGTCCGCACTTCGAGGATGCTTATTGGAGCCGTTGAACATCGCGAGGGTCTTTACTTTCTTAAAGGAGTGGCTTCGTTTCAGGTTTACAAGACAACTGGTGTTGCATCTTTTGAGCTTTGGCATAAAAGAATGGGTCATCCCTGTAGGGTTTTGTAACGGACTACGCGGCGGAAATAAACAAACAATCATCCATACAAGACCCTCCAAGGATCACAAGTCTAGATATCATAACGATAGTAAGGGCTTGAGTATCAAAATACATTTTGGTTCTCCTTTGATGACTTCACTCGTGAAAAAGTATTCACTTCTCTATGGCTAGTCCACACCTAGGATTGAATCTGGATCATTCAAGACTTTTTGCTAGCTACGGATGAAGGAAGAAGAAGAAGAAGAAGAAGATCACGCAAACCGGAGCAAGGAGGGGGGTGGCACCTCCTTGAGGCCGACGGGGTGAGGGGCGGCACTAAGGGGTTCGGCCCTCTTAGTGTTTTGTCTATCTCCTTGCTTTATCTGTCCTACTCAAAGTATGTTATGAGCATTGGTTATGAGAAAAATCTAGGAGTGTCCTTTATGTAGTCCAACAACTCCTTGTTGACTGCATAAAAGCCCCTATCATAATCATGTCCATACACGGATTAGTCCAACTTGCAAATTAGTCCTACTAAGTTTGCAAGTAGTTTCGCATTGATCCTTCTATTTAATTAATCATATTAATTAATTCGCAAGTCCGGTCTAATCTATAGGGAGTGTGACCCCATAGGTTTCTACTTAGTATGTAGTAACAATTACTAACATGGAGCGGCCTCTAGCAAGACATCCACGCTACCCAACTAATAAAAATAGTCATCCGACAAACCTTGTGCAAGTATTTTCTCGTCCCTTTGTCTCTATATCCGGATTGGACACGAGACATACAAGTCACACTCGTATATCCAATCTATAGTTTCTCGATCCTGTGAATAGTCTTATCCAAGCAGATACCATCAATATCTTATATTGATTTATCTGATTCTGGCCAGACTTTCTATAAGCACCATCCCTCGAGTGGTCGTGGATATTTGCTCCCGTTATGTGGGAGGGACAAATTCTATCTACGTCACTACCATCTCTAAGCTTGCTTCCGTATTGTATCCGACTAACGCATTTATTACTACCCAGTTACGGTTTAGCGTTTGACGATGTCAAAACAGAATATTCCACAACTAGAGGATCTAGTGACTTGAAGTCTAAGGATGACAATACCGTTGTCACTACGAGAAGCACTTGTGACTTTACATAACCTGTATGCAGCCTTCTCGTTGTGGGTCAATCTAGTATGCTATTACTCCTAATGCATACCCATGTGTTTGATCGTGATATCTCCATATCAATCCAACCCCATACTAGTCTATAGGTGATCGTCCTGTTAATCAATATTATCGACTAGGGATATTTAAGATAAACAGCATATTTGCAATCTAAGGACTTCATTATATTAAATATCTCTATAAATAATACAATGAATGTTTCTATTCAAAAACATTGTTCATACTAAAAAGATTTCCTCTAGGGCACCTATTCTAACAATCCCTCCTCTAGGGTAGTAGATTTTATTACTGAAGTAAAAAAGTAGCGGTAGTAGTGGTGCGAAAAATAAGCCTTGCGATGTTTTCTTTAGAGCCAAGCAAACACGAGAAGTATTTTTTCCCAGTGAGAATAAAGCTTAAGAATGTTTTGATTTGATACATTGTGATTTGAGGGGAACCTATAAATATCATGCTTCTTGTGGGGTAATTTATTTCTTAACGATTGTTAACGATACGGTATTGTGGTAATGAATTTACGTATTTGGATGATTATGTTGCTAAACATGGAACTGTACATCAGACTTCTTGTACTGGGACACCTCAACGGAATGGGCGTGTTGAGAGGGAGCATCGCCACATTCTTAATGATGCGAGAGCGTTTTCAGGAAAATTTGCCCATTGAGTTATGGGGTGAATGTGTGCTTACGGCTGGATATTTGATAAACAGGACTCCATCAGCTTTTTTTGGAAGGTAAAACACTGTATGAAATTATGTTTGGACAGGATCCTACTTATAAACACATCCAAAATTTTGGATATTTGTGCTATCCACATGATCGTAATCGAGGCAATGATAAGTTTGCTCGTCGAAGCCGAAATGCACATTTGTTGGCTATCCCTTTGGAAAGAAAGGTTGGAGATTGTATGACATGGAAAAAGAACAATTCTTTGTCTCAAGGGATGTCGTGTTCGCTAAAACCGAGTTCCCATATGAGCAAACAAATATTTTGGAATCTTCATTACTGAAAAATGAAGTTGCAGATATGTTTGCAGACGATGAGGACTCATGTACGGAAAATAGCGTGGAGAAGGTGATTATTGGGGAGAATCATGGTAAAGAGATGCTTTCACTTGAAAATCGGAACAAGGGGTAAGTAAGGGCACTGAAGAAAGTGAACTTATGGTCCTCGACGAGAAGCTTGGAAAAGGAAAACGAGTCAAGCAGTCGTCAGTCTGGTTGAAGAATTATGTAACGAATACAATCCGAGTAAGCCCCACGGCGCGTTCATCCATCTGATCAAACTCCTCAGGTACACCCTATCCCATAACCAATTATGGGAATCGTGATAACTTTTCTGTGGCACATAGATCTTTTCTAGCAGCCGTTAATACAGGTCAGGAACCGAAAACTTACTCCGGCGCAATGAAGGATGAATGTTAGTGAGAAGCAATGAGGAAGGAGATACAAGCTCTTGAGGATAATGGAACATGGACTTTGGAGGATTTACCTCCTAGAAAGAAAGCAATCGGTAGAAAATGGGTATACAAGACAAAGTATCATTCGGATGGAAGTATCGAAAGGTTCAAAGCACGCCTTATCATTCTCGGGAATAGACAAGTGGAGGGTGTTGATTACAGTGAGACTTTCGCCCCAACAGGAAAGACGGTTACTCAACGGACGCTTCTTGCAGTTGCCGCTGCCAAAAATTGGGAATTACATCATATGGATGTACACAATACCGTTTTGCACAGTGATTTGGACGAATAAGGGTATATGAAAATGCCGCCCGATTTTTCCTCTCCTACACCGGGGAAAAAGCGTAGACTTCGAAAGTCCTTGTATGGATTAGGGCAGGCGCATCGGTGTTGGTTGTAATACCCCGTATTTTCGCTATGGGTTATTTTGTAATTTTGGTAAAACAAATACTTGAGTTTCAAAAAAAATCTTAATAATAATACTCCAAACATAATCTTGACTTGTTTTCTTTAGTTTTCTAAATGTGCATTTTTTGATATAGTATTTTATTCGGAATTATTTGGTAATTTTTTATATTTTATGTGTGAGCTAGTAATTGAGAATTTTTTTCCACCCCTCAACTTTTGGCTTCTTCTATGTCTACCTCAACTACAAATTCATCTCTTTATTATTTACTCTCAAGTCCTTATTCCACTATTTTGGTGAACTTCATTAAAATAAGATATGTCTAGTTCATCAATCTATGTATATATGCATATATTCTCTTGTTACATCAACCCCGTCATCTCTATCACTCTTTATTTATTCCTTTCATTTCTTCACATCTTTTTCTCCTCATGAACACTCAAAGGAACCCTCTTCTCTCTCCACAAACTTCATTCCCGATTTCGAAGCTTGACCTCCACAAAACTCCACCAAAATAGAATTTTCTAGTCTTCAAATCATGAAAAACTTGAGTCCAAGCATAGTATGATCATGGAGGGGAGTTTTTCCACCATTTTCCTCAAGCATTGAAGGCCAATTCCAGTACTCTTTTTCTCACCATCTTCTTAAATCTTGGGGTAAACTTTCTTTAGTCTGGAATTCATGCTTGCATGCCCATATTTTGCTTGAATTTGTGAAATTTCATCTTAGATTTCTTCATTCTCATTCTTGATTCTTCATTTCAATGGTTAGATAATGTGTTTGACTTCAAAATTTACACTATTTCAAACTCACACTAGAACCCACATGCATGTTGTGAATGTCTTCTTCCTTGCATTTGTATCTCAAGAGAGTTTTGAATATGAGTCAAGAGAATGTAAAAATATTATTTTATGCCTAAAATGATGTTATTTGGGCTAAAATCAACTCTTCTTAAGTTGTAGGTACTAGTAGAATCATTTTTGTTGATTTTTGAAAGTTGTGTGTTGATACAATCTGACCAGCTTGTGAAAAATATGAATTATCTCTAAATTTTGTTTTTATGGAATTATCAAATCTTGCATAATATTAAACTAGACTCAGAGAGGGTAATTTTGACAAAAAAAATTAACTCCATAGCATTTGTGGTTAAAGAGATAAGCTCATTCTAAGTTGAATGTTTTCTGAAACTCTGTTTATGGACCAGTCTTGCCATTTTTCTTAAAAACCCCATTTCTAAAAACTTTTGTCATCTCATATTTCTTGTGTTAAAACAAGACCATTTAGTATTAGTTATGGAGAATATGGTCATTATTTATCTTCTTCAAGTGGTAGTAATCGCCTCTCAAATTTGAAAGTTTCTACCAAACTATTCTCTGCACAGCAGTGTTTGTTTATTTTGTAACTTGGGTTTTATAATATATATGCATGCTTTTCTTGATGTTCCTGAAATTAGACACAAGTAGGTAAATCATAAATTTATTTTATGATTTTGGAAGATATTTTGATATGGTAAATAAGGCTCTAAAGTCAGAGTTAGAAACCTATCCAGAATTGAATTCTCTTATTTTTTTGAGAAAACATGAGTTCTTCCCTATTCATGGATTATGTGTAAATTATTTGTGATATTGAACATCAATGTATGTGCATCAATTAAATTTAGAATCATATGCATGTAGAGCATGTATTCGACACGTGAATATAACACTTGAAATCAAGTTAACTGTGATTATTGGGATGGACTTATTACCCGACCTAGACAAACATCCATGCATTTGTTTACTCGGAAGTAGCATCACAGTGACTAGAGACTTGTAAATTGTAGGCAAAACATTCACAGAAGAGGGTTACGTGTACTTCTAGGAGCTTGTACGTGGTATTTGCTGAGGATTGAGGTGAGTATATATGCCAAACATTGCGTGCCTAGTTTCTTTCGTGTCTAAACTTGATTTCATTATTTGTCTCAAATGCGTTTTTATAATATGGCAGTTCGATTTGAGATTTGGTTATGTTTCAAATGTTTGTTTTGAATGTCACATGATAATAATAATGCATAATAATGTAAAGTGGAAAGAATTGAGCGGGGAACTTTATTATTATTGTCGATGTTTACTGCGGTCACTCGGCATGTGTATTTTACCCGGTCGCGACCTGCCGGGTTGCTCCATGTACTCACCTATTTGGCCGCAAGAAGTCTTAGGAGGTGCCGGCACTTAAGGTCTTGGATGCTTGAGAGATGGATGGTTACTATTGATTTATCCCCGTATCAGTTAATGGATATAATAGAATTAGTGATTGGATTAATATGAATGGAAATTGGAACATGGTGAATTAATTGGGAATTTTTCAGAGATAGAGTTTGATTCTGGATTACGTACTGGTTCTTGGACACTTTTGAATTGTGATAAGAATTTGAAAAAGTCTACTATTCCACTGTGCTTTACTTCCGCTGTATTTATACTTGAAATTTGTGTTACTTGTGAACTACTCTCTTTATTTGTTATCTTTAAATTGAATTGAAATTCCATGTATCTGGTTTACATGTTTGGGTGTTGCTCACTCGGTATTTTACTGCTGAATTTCGAAACTGCGGTTCCTGTTTCCTTCCCACATCAGGTCGGGGAGCAGGAGGCTATGGGGAGGCTGGGTACGAGACTCACATAGAGTGACAACATCCCGAAAAGCAAGTCTAATTATAACATACTAGTCTGTAGTGACGCATGTAAGACTTAAATACTTGTGTAATGTTTAATAGTAAGGTAACATGGATGTTAAGCTTACGATTTCCACCGACACTTTTAGGATCGCCCTCCTGGGCTTTCTTGTCCGGAACGGGAAGCTTGGGGATCGATAGGTGTTGCATTATTTAGAAAAGTTAGTTGCATCGTTGAATACTTATGGATTCAAACAATCACTTTCGGACTACCCAATATTTAATTATACACTTCATGGCCTTCAAATTTCAATTCTTATTTATGTAGATGATTTGATTGTCTCTGGAAGTGACGGAACAATTGTGCGAAAGTTCAAGGAATACTTATGCAGGTGTTTTCATATGAAGGATCTGGAGAAGTTGAAATTTTTCTCGGGGATCGAAGTTGCTCGAAATTTTGATGGTATTTTTCTATGCCAATGCAAGTATGCATTGGATATCATCTCTGAAGCAGGTTTGTTAGGATTGAAACCGACTAGTACTCCTCTTGAGCAAAATCATAAATTGGCACTATCTGATAGCACTGACTTGCTTGATCCTGGACAGTATAGACGTTTGGTTGGGCGCCTCATTTACTTAACAATTACTCGAACAGAATTATCCTACTGTGTGCATATACTGGCACAATTTATGCAGCTTCCAAGGGATCAACATTGGGAAGCGGCATTGAGAGTGGTTAGATATTTGAAAGGAAACCCATGTCAAGGTGTTGTGTTGCAGGAAGATTGTGACCTGAATTTGTATGGTTATTGTGACTCTGGTTGGGCAAGTTGCCCCCTCACACGACGCTCTTTAACTAGTTATTTTTTCATGTTGGGAACATCGCCTATATCATGGAAGACCAAAAAGTAGCACACCGTGTCCCGATCCTCTGCTGAAGCAAAATACCAATCCATGGCAACTGCTGTTTGTGAGTTGAAATGGTGAAAAGCTTTGTTGGCTGATCTTGGTGTCTCTCATTCTACACCTTTTTCCTTATACTGTGATAGTCAACCAGCTATACATATAGCTGCAAATCCAGTTTTTCATGAGCGAACAAAACATATTCAAGTAGATTGTCACTTTGTGCGTGATGAGATACAAAGTGGCAACTTAAAGACTAGGTATGTGCATACATCAATGCAGCTTCTGACATCTTTACAAAGGCTTTGGGAAAACGACAATTTGACTTTCTCCTTTGCAAGTTGGACATTCGCGATCCTCATGCTCCAACTTGAGGGGGGTATTTGATATCATGTCAGTGATTGGGATTTGAGAGGTCCATACTCTAGCATGATTTGAGGAGAAGATTACTAAATGATTGGGAGGTCATATACTAGCATGATTTGGGGAGCAAATCATGCTCAGGTTGATTCAAATAGCTAGACTATTCAGAATGGATTGTTTCCATGTTGTAAATATTTTTTCTGAATTTCCTTTTGTGTCTCTCATGTATATATACTCTCTTTAGAATATCAACAACAAGAAATAAGCTTGGGTCTTTAATTTCCACACACCTTTTTACAATAACTTATTGTTATACACTAGTATTATACGTTTGATTACATATTTATATCCACATTTTGACTTTGTGTACATGTAGTACCCGCATTTTTGAAATTTTTATATCGTTGGTACATTTCACCGACAGCTGTTAGTTTCTCTAACTGTTACTGTGGGCATTTTGACACATGTTGTAACACCCACATCCTAGAGCTTTGGAGTACTACTTCTCTGGATAAGTTATCCGCTAAGCACGGAAATGCTCAGCAAGGAGTCTAGCCCTAACGGTTTTGCTACAAGACAGAATAAAAGAAACTGAACTTAAAAGAAACTTACAGTTGTAGCTTGCATGTATCGTGGTGATAGCTTCTAAATGATGGCCTACTTCTCGGCCAACCGTGTACTTACCTGTCAAGTATAGAAGACAGTGACGTTACATCAATTTTTAACAACCAATATAGACTTCATAATTAAATATATATATATATATATGCAGATTTAAAATTTTAAGACATGACACACGTTAAATAGTAGAAAAACGTTATATCAGTGTTTCCCGTTATCTGATAACACAGCTACTATAAATCCATATTCATTTCTCCATTCATGTACCATCCATTAATCTACCAAGACAAACTAGTCCTTAAGTGTGAACACAAAATTCACCCATTAATGCACCCTACTGGATCGTAAGTCCAGAAAGTAGTACTAGTTGCCTAAACTCGAGAGCTAGCAATGTACCGACTAAAAAGCCTGGAGACCGGGTTCATGAGTGTCAGTCACCGCAGTAGCTAGATGTTCAGAGACTATGATGACCATACAAAGGTCTAGGGTACTGGAATTAGTTCTTAAACAAGTATTCAAACCATTAGGAATAATACTCGCACTTACCTGATTCGTTTGCATTTATAGATGTCCAAGATCAGTCTTTCTGTTATACCATGATTTATGTATCTCTTATTCATAGAGACATGCTTACATCCAATCTAGTATTCTTCAATAGTAAATAAGCATCCATATGCTTACCTGATAGCATGCCTAGTATTTCTGGTCAACGTTGCTGATAGCATGCCTAGTATTCCTGGTCAACGTTGCTGGTTTCCTATCCTAGTAACATCTACACATACAAATGTACATATACTTCGTCAAAGTTGTATGCTTGTGTTGGTTTGACTTATTAATGAAATTCTTATCCCATTGCAAAAAAAAAAAAAATCTTAGTGTGATATTGAAGAAGGATCATCAACCGGTTCTTCAAAAAATCAAATAGCATTATGACATGTGGTCCTTTAATGGTAGTCATTTTAGCTGTTCAGATAATCAAATTTGCAACAAAATGAAATTACGAGTATTAATATTGTCAAAATTAAGAAGGGTTAATTTCGTTTTATCCCCATGTGGTTAGGATTTTGTGGCAACACCCCCCCCCCCCATGTAGTCTCAAATGTTGCAGTATGCCCCCTCTAGTTTCATTTTTGTGCAGTAAGGGGGTATTATTCCATTCATTAGGGTAAAAAGACTTCACTACCCTTTTATACATAGCACGGATAATTCATTTTTTATTTCACTCTCTCTCTCTTTCTCTATAAACTCTACTCGCTCTCTCTATTTGTCTCTCATCTTCTTCTTCTTTCATTTTCGCGATCCTTCTCCTTCTCTCTTCTCCAAACCCAGCATCTCTGGAGCTCAACCTGCGATGCCGCCATCTTCGATATGTGCTGCCACCGCCGTCGTCGTCGTCTCCGTATCCGATCTGCGTCGTCGCCGTCCTCTCGTCCTCGATTTGCGCCACCGTCGGCTTCATCGTCAGCTTCCTCCTCCTCCTCTTCCTTCCCCGACATCCTCCTCCTCCTCCTCCTTCCCCCACCTCCTCCTCCTCCTCTTTCTCCCACCTCCTCATCTTCCTCCTTCATCTGATCCTCATCCCCCTCCTTCCCCGACGTCCTCCTTCTCTCCTCCTCCTCTTCCTTCTTCATCAGATCTTTTTTCAGATCTTTTTTTTTTTTTTTGTGAACAATGAGGGTAAAATTGGAATAAAAAGTTGAAGTTTAACGGATTTCTTTAGTTTTAATGGAACCGCATAAAAACTAAACCACTTGAGGTTAAGTGCAACATTTGAGACCACATGGGAGTTTTTGCACAAATCCCTAACCACAAGGGGTAAAATAAAATTAACCTAATTAAGAATATAGGTACTACATATGCTATTTTATATTTGTAAAAGGACCAAAAAATACCAACACTAACCATTAAAAAAAATTAGCTAATTTTAGGAAAATGTATCGCTGGTGCAACAATTTCAAAATGTGGTGCAAGTACTGCGAATGCAAAAAAGTTGAAAATGTATGTATTAAAATGTAACAAAGCGCATACTGTGAGTATCATTGGTGGAATTTTGCCAATTAATAAATCTTAGAGATGACATCTATGACATAGCACTTCTCCTACAACACTTAGTAGCATTTTTGTTCTGAATACGACACATCATCACGAAGAAATCCAACGAATTTGAATTCTCCATTGGATTGCAAATCGAACTCAGAATAAAATAGACCTCATTCTCATTCTATTAGGAAGAAAATAGTAATGGAATTATCCTATAAACACATGATTTGAGTTCTCACGGACTCCATAGAACTCATCCTAGCCTTCAGAAGTGACGAGGATATTTACCAAATCGCAGGAGAGACTCTTGACATCTGGCAAAAAGCTAGTATCTTTCTTAATTGTATGTTTACTTTTGTTGACCACCATAATGTTGCGAAAGCCCATATTTTAGCTAAAATAGTTTTTCATGAATGTCACTTTTAAACCTTGGTTAATTAACTAAAAATGCTCCTTCCTAAATAAAGAGTTTATATCTACTAAGTTTCTCAGTGACGATGTCGCTATCACAACAAAAGTGCTACAAAAGGTGCCAAGCCCTATGGTCTTTCTGCTAAAGAAATTTGTATCCCGTCATTGAAGCCCGTGGTCTCCCTCATCCTTTTCCAAACTTCGTAAACCGCGGTGCTCCATAGTTTCTGAGGATATTGGGTCTTTAGTTAGACTATCTTGCATTGGACTTTAGTTATCTCTAATTTGTTGTCCTAACCCACTAGCTTAATAATTTCGTTAATATGGTACAATTAGGTTCTAACTTTTAAACGACTTCATAATTTCTTGATGTTATAGTGATACTTGGTGTAATAATTGTGTTTGGTGCATAGATAATATCATAGGGGATTTTATTATCCCCTCTTGTTAATAACTCTTGCATGTCTAAAATTTAATCTCACCATGTAAGTTGAATAGAATATGTAGTCATAATCCTACACAAATGTCTCGTTTGGGAGGTCGATTGGGTTAATCTTAACCGGAAGTAAACTGTTTTGGAGTCTGGGAGGCCACCAGTCCATGGCTGGCCCGATTTCTCCAAATTCCGGCGGCCGGCTTCAACACGCGGTGCCCTGACTGTTTTTGGTGGGGGTGCTGCACGGTTGGTTACAACAGGTGCCTAACTGATTTTCGAACTCCCTCAAAGAGTGATTTTTTCCCTTGACGTCAATACACCTTATAATTTACTGTAAGTAATAACTTATAGGCTTAAACCTAACACCCATCCCATTTTAGAGAAATTGTCAACTTGCCACCCTTAACCTTAATACCCTTTTGTCATCCAAAACTTCCGCTTGGAGCCCTGCCCAACTAGAAAACTCTGTAATCTGTCCTACTACATAGAAAGCCAAAAGTCATAGAAAACTCTGTAATCTATCCTGGGACAACTCACCCCAGAACTCTGTAATCAGTCCTACATAGAAAGACAGAAGTCATAGAAAACTCTAATCTATCCTGCGACAGCTCTCCCCATAGCCACGGAGCTACACCCAACCAAGCACGGAGCCAGAGAGGTCAGTGGCCAAAGTTTGCAACTTTTATGTCGGATAAATGCATTCTTATAGTTAAGGATAAAGAATGAAACGTTGGAGTAAAAGTTGCTCTCCTAGGCACACTCGAATATGACCTTCACAACCATGACACATGAGTAAGGTTTGACCTAATCCATGACCCAGCATAAAACATTGAAGCATTCAGGTTTTGGTTAGGGGAAGCAAAGTTCAACCAAAGAATACTCGACTCCCATATTCTGAAGTAAAACCTAGAAAGTACCAGCAATCCTAATGAAAAGGTACCAGATTCAACCTCACCAACATGTCCGTGAGGACCAGGAATTGCTGCAAGCCAGACTACAGATAGAAAAGCCAGACTACAGATGGAAATTTTGGCAACGCTTTCTACAAATGAACTACAATTGCCAGCCAGCGCTTGGTTGAAATATTAACATGTTAGTTAAAGGCAAGGTACCGTGATACCATCAACGAATGTTAGCAATGCGCGCAAAACAATCTAAAATCATGTATGCATAAGTGATGGCTTCAGTTGATTAAAAGTAGAGAAGGCAAAAACAAGTACATAATTCAGTATTCAACAGGGGGGAGTTTAACAGAAACCAAAACCATTTTTCAATCCAAGACACAATTTAACTGTTTCAACTAGTATTACGTCCTACTCTCATCCAAAAAACTGCCATTCCAATTCAAATTAACAGCAAAGCATGCGAACTTCCCATTGCGACAGCTCAGATAGCAACTGCAATCCTTCCGGCAACTTGGTCAAGATCTCTCTGACCGTTAGACGTGATCTTCCTCCCACTGCAACAAGAAAAATGCTTTCAGCAATTAGAACCCAGTAGACAGTCTACCAAAGGAAGTTAACACTTCATGAAAACACTGAACAGTCCTTAGTTGAGTGACTGAGGATTAATAAAGAGAACATATAGACAACATAAGACCCATCAGCATCACTAAATTCAACTAGCAAGAAGATTTCAAGCCTTCAGTAGGTACACCAAGTCGAGAAAGGTTCAATTTGAACACTAAATCACTAGATTGTAATTCAGCTACTAGGAGTGTTAGGCAAACAAAATGAATTAGTCATAATGCTTTAGCGTCCGAGTTGTCATCATACTTTTCAATCTGTAAAACTGCATGTTCATTCCTCTACTAATTAGAGAATAAGCCTAGGAAGGGGACAAATACGAGACATCTTCAGTTATTGCACAAAAACATACTGACATCAATTATACTTTTGCAAGGCATTCGCATCATGTTGGATAAAAGACTTCTTTTCAGAAAAAAAAAAAAAAAAAACTATTAATACTAATGCTAACAAAGGTTCCATCTTTAAAAGGTGAAATCGGCTGGACCCCTTGGGAGTACGGAAGGAAACGTATAAGAGAACTCACCCCTTCTGATCAAAGTCAACAATGTTCATGTTCTGCAATTGCTGAAGGATGTGTCTTGCAACAGAGCCACTGCTCTTGCCGAAATGGCGGGGGCGACTGCCATTCCTCTTGCTCCCTCCGTAAATCCTGCGGAAAGCACCAACCCCAAGACCACCCCTCAGGTAGATTTTCCTAGCCATAGAAGCTGTGCCCAGGAAACAATATGTTAATTAAAGTTATCCACGACAGTGTCGTAATGGGATGACAAGAATTGAAGAAACAAAGAGAGTTGCACACACCAGCTCTAATGTAGTACCAGTCAGGGTCATAGGGAGCAAGTTCCTTGAACACGCCAGTCTTGACTATGTCAGTCCATTCAGGCAACTCAATCTGAAAACATTAACATACTATGAAATTAGATTTCCACATTTTACCTGTACGATTCAGTAGGCCTAATATGCATCACAGGTACATAGACACAACAGCAAACAAATTAAACATGGAATGCCAAGCACACTAAGTCTGCCAATTCTTGCTCATCCGTCAAATCAATTGATGACCACCACCACCGTTCGATGGACATTTTCAAACAAGTTCCAGTGAGCTCCCTTTCTCTATATCACTTGTGGTTATGAGAAATTCATCCAAGTATATATTGAATATAGTCTGTCCCCCGATTCAGTTGCAAATGTGATTCTTAAAGTGATTGAAGTGGACTATCAGGATTTTCTTTTCCTTGCTAATTCGTTAAGGAGACTATTACGTTTTCTGTTCATATCTAGATTTGCACATGATGGTTGCACAGTTGGAAATTATTCGTTCAGCTAGGTTTAAGCTAATTTTGTATTTATAATTTGACTGTGATGGATTTACAGTCTGTAGATGAGTCTCACAAATTTAGCTAACCTTCGCCATTAAGCATAATTGTCGCCCTCTCATTTATTTTAATGAAAAACAAATTGCCATTTTTTCCATGCAGTAGTGTTCTAGCCTTCACAATAACAACACACCACTCTCGTCATTTGAGCTTAGAGTCCTGGACGGTTTAATTTACTTGACTAGGTCATTCTCTATATGATTAAACCAGCTTCAAGTGCTTCAATTTACTTTCAATTCAATGTTTTTATGTTTCTTTAATTCAAACCTAAGTGAATACAACCGAATTAAAAAATGAAGATCTATCAAACAAATTAGGAGAAGAAAATCAAACACATCAAACGCAGATACACACAGATAGGTAAGGAAAAACAATCTCTATGCACAGAAATGTATCAGATGATGTGCTATGAGCAAAACATGTTCAGGCGAGATTCGTCAAACCATTCTCGAACAAAAATCGAACGAATCAATCGAATTAGATGATTCACGCCATGGATTCACAACAGACGATGAGATGATTGTAGAGGAAGATAGGTGTATACCTTGCCGGAGCGCTTGAGATGAGCGGCATAAGCCTTGACGAACTCATGAGGAGAGACGTCCTTGACAGTCCTCGCAGCCTCCATTTTCTTCTCCTCCTTCTCTGCGGCGGCAGATCTCGCTGTGAGCTCTCTGAGGGTTTGTGACGGGAGGAATGATCGGGATTCACGCGAGCGAAGGCTAGGGTTTATTTATAAATCGTCGTACTGTGGAAGGGTGGGCCGGCTAGGGTTTGCAAACAGTAGAAAGAATACATGGGCTGTAGCCCATATGCGATAAGAGCCCACTGGAATCAGTTAAATATATGTTGATATTTTGTATTTTGAGGAAAGAATTTCTTTAATTAAATCTGGGCTTGGCCCAAAAATCCCGTAATTTCTTCAAGTTCTTTTTTTTGCAAACGTGTGTGCAGCTTGATCTGCGACACACGTGTTGCGAGACGACGGAATTAATTCCAGATAAGACGAGCACCAATGTCCTAATAAAACGATAGATTTATGTTTGGTTCATCTCAAAATGCCGTCAGATGCGCGGATTACACACGTATAACATGCTCAATTTAATGATTAACTAATTTCTAGCTCGTAGGACGTCTCCTAATATCTGGGTAATGTTACGTGCATGAAACGACCATAACGAAGAATTCGCAAAAATTAAGTTCAATATACTTAAATCACAACTTCATAAAATATGTAATGCAATAGCAAAACCCTAACTTAACGAGTTTAGCTACGCTTATTGAAATCATCAAGAATGAGAGATAACGTGGGTTAAGAGAATTCAAACGAGGAATATGCGCTCCCATCGTGCTCAAAAGCTTCCAAACGTGCTTTTTTCCGTATTCTGCATTTTTTATTTATCTTATCCCTTAGGAAGTGACACTAGGTGCAGCTAGGGTGGTAGCTCAAGTGGTAGAGCGTTGGAAGCCCCTGCATGAGGTCCAGGGTTCAAACCCGGTTGACGACAAAAAACAATTTCTCCAAAAAAAAGAACTGACCCTAGGTTGTAATAATACACTTGAAATACTATTTCTTCAAATTACATATTTTTCACCCAAAATCTGCATGCCTCCTTCTTCACCTGTTCGTGAGGACACATATAGTGTTCTTACGAACACTTTGTTCTAGCCCACTACTGGGTATCTTCGTGCGAAGTGACGTGGTTTTCCCTTTTGTTCATGCTAATTTCAACTGTACGTGCAAACAATGTTTGAATTCGTACGAATTCTTGCGCTTGAACGAAGTTGTTGATGCTAGTTTTTGCCTCATGCTCATGCAAAAACTTCAGCTTTTTGTCTCTTTTCTTGCATTATTTCGCACAAAATAATGATGTATTCGTGGGAATACATGGAGCTCCACAATCATTTCTTCTCGTTGCAGACTAGTCTCGATGCATTAGGATATGAGATATGAGGTATCAAGTCTAACACATGGGTACGCATTAGGAGTAATGGCATACAAGATTTTCCTGTCATGAGAATGCTATATGGATGTTATGTGAGTGTCACAAGTGCTTCTCATAGTGACAATGGTGTTGCGATCCTATGACTTTAAGTCACTACATTCCCTACAAGTAGAGATAGAAATTAATTGTTATCGGAAGAATCAAACGTTCACCTAGTCGAATTGCATACTTGGTAACTCGGTTGCGTTAATTAGGTGCTTAGAGTAGAATTTCAATCGTAATGCATGTTTAGGGCAATTGAAGCTTGGTTACTCGGTTTGATCATCTTTATACGTACTGTAACTGCTTGGTAACTCGGTAGTTGATTATTGCTTGTTTGGAAAGAATTTCGCTTCCATTTTTCATGAGTCATATAACGTAATCGATAGTAACCCTAGCGATCCCCCCCCCCCCAACGAGGCGTCAGAAGCAGGTACATCCATTCACGGAATAGTGCACAGAAGCAGGTACATCCATTCACGGAATAGTGCACAACAGGGGAGATCCATGGTCAGTATGTACATACCTACCGAGGCCAACTCTTGGCCTGAAATTTATTGTGTCATTGATTAATTCAGCCCACTTCGAGCCGAGGAGCTCAATGATTCAAATGGTTCATAGTGGTTGTAGACTTAGTGGAGCAGCAAGCGATGATCCAAATGCTCATCTGAAAAATCTCACCGAAATTTGTTAGATATTTCATGATGAGAGAGTTCCAGAGAATACAATAAAAAATGATGATGTTTTCTTTTTCCCTAGTAGGAGCAGCGAGGCAATGGCTGAATGAACTGCATGCAAGGTCCACTCGGGATGAGCGCACCACAAAATATATGCAGAAATGTCATCCACCGTCCAAGATTGCAGAGCTAATGGCAGAAATAATCCGGTTCACTCGGCTTGATGGAGACTCGCAGGGAGACACTTAGAGGAAATTCAACCAAATTCTGCGCAAGTGTCCCACTCATGGAAAACCTTTGTACAAGATGTTTCATTAGTGTGTGGAAGCTCTTGCCAAATTTCGTAAGTATAAGAAATTTCTGAAAGACATCCTATGGGGAAAGAAGAGCATGGACCCCTAAGCTAAATTAAAGCTGACAGAGACATGCAATACTGTTATACAGAGGAATATCCTCACGGTGAGCGATCCGGGAAGTGTTCTCTTACCGAGTAATCTTGGGATAGAATTCATACACACGGACTCTGTGATTTGGGAGCTAGCATCAACCTCGTGTCATTATCACTTTTTTGAAGATTGGACACTTGAGAGCCAACCACGGTCAAAACGGGGCAGTAACTTGCACATCAATCTGTTTTGTTGACAAATAAAGCCCTATTTGGGAGAAAACACTAGCTATATGGAGAAAATTGGCACCATGAGATCATGTTATCTTTCTATAATTTTTTCAATTTTACTCAATTAATTTTCCTCTTTGGTATTATTCATCAATTTTCAGAGAGTTCGTTTTTGCTCAATCACTCTTCTTCCTCTTTAATATGGTTCATCAATTTTCATGAGGTGAATGAGTAGAGATACATATTCGGCCCGATAATTAAAATATTTATGAATTAGAGCTTGAAGATTGGGCATTTGGAGCCAACTACGGTCAAAATGGAGCAGCAACTTGCACATTCAATTTTTTTCTTTTCCTTGCTCCTCTTCTTCCTAATTCTTTCCCCGCGCTTTCCTTTGCTTCCGAAGATCATTTTTTCTTCTCCAAATCAACTCTCCGTGCCTCCAATACCCGAGAAATACAACACTAACATACAATGTATAACATGCTCAATTCAATGCGAAAAACACCCGGATATTAAAATAATGCACATAAAGCTTTAATTCATAAATATTTCAAATATCCGGCCGAATATGCATCAAAACATCTCGAAAATCACAAAATTCGGTAGATATTCAATATATAATATAACTCCGATTACGGAGTTATCAAATACCCTCACACAATTTGGCGTCCCGAGCAAACTCTCATCTACCGCATTCACCTGACACAACCGACTCTACACGAATCACGACACGACAATGGTTCTTATCATCAAACAAATGTAGAATACACACACACACACACACACACCCAGACGAACCAACGCCAAGGCTGACACTAGGGCGGCTGCTAGTTCAGACAGCAAATCGAACCGACCTTAACATGCGATAAGCTGTTCAGAAACACAAAGGGAACTGAATCCGTTAAACTGAATCAAACTTTGGAAACCGGTGTACATCGAGATCATGTAATTCAACTACTAATTACTATCTCACATAAAATATTTGATGACTTTGTTGATACTGATTTAGTTTGTGCATGTACTAATAGAAAATCAAGCAGGTTATGTTCGAATTGATGGAGCCAAGTGATGTTTAGTTTTTCAGATAAAATTCTCTTTTTAGATAAATTAGTGTCTTATTCTAAGTAATGTGGTCATTTATTAGTAAACCACACACACACACACTTAATTTTTCATACTCCGGGCACAGCTAATCCCAAATCGTTAGCACCGTAAAAAAAACTAACATAAAGGTAAAAAATTAGAAACAGAATAAGACGGCTCGTTTAATATTTGATACTCCAAGGTGATACTAAGAAACCTACTTTTTTTTATAAGAAATGGATGTATTTTATAAACCAAAGACTAAGACCTGGGTTGGTTAGACCCTACAGAGCAAACCAAAACAGATTTTAAGACAGAAGAAGGAATAGAACCTGGATGCCTCATGCCCACTTTGCCACATTGTGAGCTGTTCTATTTGCATTCCTATGACAATGAGCTAACTTCAACGGTTTTTGGTTGAAAATCTTTCCACAAGCAGAAGCTCTATTCTTCCAGCACCAGTGAGCTTTTTCAAAATTATTCAGGCTTTGAGCAACTTCCAAAGAGTCATACTCAATAGACACCACATTCCAACTTTCCTGCAACACTCTTTTAACAGCAAACTCTACTGCAGTAAATTCAGCACTCATGACATCATTACACTGTCGAAAGATTGCTTCAGCCCCCCCAGGCAGTATTCATCCTCATTATGGATAACAAAAGCAGCTGCATATTCACCATTTCTGAAGGTGGCATCACAATTAAGTTTTATCCCAATAACTTCAGGAGGGCTCCAATTAGCCACATTCTTCTGAAGATCCTCTGTATTACATATCTGGCTTGAGTTTTCATGTTCAAACCAAATTCATATGTCTTCACATAGAGGTTGCAGAGTTATCTTTTTTCCATTAAACACCAAATCATTCCTGTACTTCCATATTCTTTCCAAAGTGATCCCAACAAGATTGAATAGGCTCTTCTCACTAAGAAACCTACTTACTGTTCAGTTTAGTTTGGCTTATTTACACCCCTAGCTGATACTGGGAAACCACATTTGAAACAAGTTTGAAACTTGCAATACAAAACAAAACAAAACCACATTAAGAATTGTCATTCAGCTCCAGCTGAAAAGAAAATATATCCCATGAATGAAATAGCTGATTCATACAACAATTTCTCTCTCTCTCTGAGTCTATCAATGTACAACACTGAACCGATGTAGCCGAAAAATAGTTTTGAGGCATAAACACAAAGGAAATCAAACTTCAGCACTGGTAATAGGTTCTTCCTCTCCCAGCGTATAGAAACTGAGCATTTCTTCTTCCACCGGATGAGTTTCACCAGCTATGACAAGGCAGTGCAGAGGCGCCCCAAAGTCGACATCAAGCAGTTGTTTCATTGTTCCTGCAGCAACCTTCTGGTCTTCGCTTCCCAACCGAGCAAGACCAACACAGATGGTATTTTCATCATACACTGCAAATTGCAAAAAAAAAAAATTAAGTTCAGCTAAGCAAATATGGTTACAATGTCCAAGAAACCCAAACTAAGTTAATTGAAATCGAATTGTTACTATCACTTAGCTGACTGAACAGATTGCTGACTAATTTACACTCTACTCCATAAAACACAAGCGAATGTGTAGCCCCAATCAAGACACACATATGACACCATGCGATGGTTTCAGAGTAAAGGACTCACCAGATTCTCCAAGCTTTTGTTCAACCTCCAAAAGCTGCTCAATTGCAGTCTGTATTGTCATATACCTCGGAGGCTCATACTGTTTTCTTCCTCTTCAGATACATTTAAGAACAGCCGGTAAAAGAAATGAGTCTATGCAGTACACTATAAATCGTATGAGGAGAGATATTCTACCGGAAAAAAATATATATGACGAGGAGATATGAGAACCAAACCTAACCTGCACAGGGATTCCAGAGTGGGCTCCTTTACACGTATATCTGTTGTGTTTGAAAATAAACAGTTATATGGTGATATTAAAATATTTGTTATGAGAGTGAATTACATGTACACCAATTTCTTTTATATTGAATGCAGTTCTTTATATCCTTTACATTTTACAGGTAAGGTGTACTAAAATATGCATCACTAAATCAGAGTTAGCTTCGTAGATATACACTGTTGAATTCATATTAGAAAGTCCTGAAACAAATAACAGAGAGGTTCTCAGAAGACTATATGTATGTCTCACTACCAAGTATTAACCAATGTAATGACTCTGCAATAACCTTTTAACAATCTTGGGGTTTTAAATATAGTGGATACAAGATACATGCGTGGAGATAATATGAAGAAAAAAAACCACGTGTTTTTTTTTTTTAACAAATAAGACTTGAACAAGTTTAAGGTGGAAAAGTTTACAAATCCATTCTCATCCGAAAATTGTGCGGGTTTGATACAATCTTTAATACCAAAACCACCTACTTGATCCTGATCTTGCCCCATTAGGGTTTAGAATGTCTGGTCCATCAGGTACCTGCCTCCCAACCAATGGAATGTGGTTCCTGAAATTTCTCAGAAGTGGTCGATTCAGAGAAATCTGTGACATGGTTCAAGGTGTTCAACACGTGCCGCGAGTATGACATAGAGTCATATGTGACATGTTCAGGAGCAACAGAAACACGTAATGTCTTTTCCTTGCACAAGGCAAGAAACTGCATGCTATATATTAGGGGGAAGGGAAAATCAAACTCGCGACCTATATGAACCAGCTTGTATGTCCTAACAGCTGGGCCAAGCTTTAGGTTCAAATATGATCCTAATATGACCTTAAAGCAATCAACCACAACTTACAACCAGTAGATCCTAATATGATCTTAAAGCCATCAACACATCAATGCCGTTGGCTGACGACAAGACTCCACCCCATTAACCCAACCACACAACCACAAATTACCACCCGTACATCCTGCCACTATCTACCTAGACATTTCTTCTTTGTGTGTTCATTTATTTACAGGGTGGATTCTGTCTCATTATAATCCATTTCGAAATCTTCTCTACCCTTTGAAAAGCATCCAACACCAATAGACTTCCTAACTATGCTCCAGTCCATCACGGACAGGGTTCAGGTCAGAGTGGACTTTAAACACACTCCCATTTCCACAGAATACTCGTTACTCGCATCTAAAGCCGAAGACATAACAAAGTGGACATGAAACGTCCCTCACTTAAACATTCGTTAGTATCCTGCACAGCATAATTCCTCGAAGTCTAACATGAGTTTAATGACTGATTCCTAGAACTACTACTGGATATTACCTCAGTTGATGGTGCCGAGTTTAAGCTTAATTTCACTATTGTACCAAGTACATACAGGAACAAGATCTATATTAGTTCCAGGTCGAGTCAGATTCACAATGAAAACAACATAAAAGCATGCATAGTTAACATACTTGTAAACTCAACCTTTCAACCAAATTAATCTAATTAAAAAAACACGGGGACAAAGTAACTCAAATTGAGTTAAAGCTCTAAAACTGTTAGGTATTAAGCTCTGCAAGCTGGATTTCGAACTACAGGGTACCTGCTAGACTACCCCATAACCAATACTACAAAACCAACACCTCCTGCATGCACACCCTATCATGACACTGCCAGATCTCCCAATCTCTTTCATTAATTTCCTCATAGGCAGTTCTTTCTCGGCACCATTGGTTTCATAATCTTTTCTCTCTTCCTAGTAGCCAGCACCACTGAACTCGTAAACACTGGTAATTTTTTTTTCAGGACAGACAAGGGTCAAGTGGGGTGAGTATTCGGCAAGCGGTGTTTCTGTACATTATTCCTTGTTTGTATCTAATGAACCGCTAAAAATTAAGAGTTTATAAGACTTCACTTGCTTCAAAAGTTGCCTGCATTTTTGCAGAGCATTATTCCTAAGAGTGTATCACTCTATCTCCACCCTGCTTAGCTAGAACATCTGAATAAACCATCACAAAACCACGCTAACGGCAGGACTACCCCTTAACCACTTTTGTTAGTGGGTAATAAAAATTACTATATAACTGAAAATATATTGTACACAGGAACTGATATATCATACTAGCATTACCTATAAAGCGGAAGGACTAAAACTACCAAAAAGCTATGCCAAAGAGCCTAGAAAGTCCAACAAATGGTCAATCGAGCCAATTGGCAAACAAGATGTCAATTCCAGCAAGCTGAGGCCTTTGACAAAAGCATCGGACATGCGAGTCACGTCAAAGGTCTGTCTATTTCGCACCCTCCAAACAATTCACATGACCATCAAAGGAGCAAGTGGACTAACAGTTTCAGGATCATGCCAACTTTCCCAGGGAAACTAATTACCGGGTTTCTTTTATGAATAAGAATTTAAGATAACTGATTCCCTACTCCAGGCAATACCCAGTTGCAAAATGAAAATACCTACACTTTAGGTGAAAAGTACAAGAGCAGCTTAGGCAAGGAAGATAACTATACTTTAGGGGATAAGTGAACTCCTAGCCCTCGAATAAAGATACCTCTGATGTTCTTTGTATGTTATCGAGAAATCTTAACCAGGGTCGAAACCAGATATTATATAATTGAACATGACTTTTTTTTTTCTTTGCCGAAATAACCAAAGCAGAGTCCATCAGACAGCGAGAAGCAGATCCATACAATTATCATTGGACTTTAGAAGGGGGAAAAGAGAAGCACAACGAGAATGGACAACGAATTCTATCAAACACCCATGATATGTTGAATTAAGGGAACTTTCAGCCAGCAAACAATCAAAAGAATATTGGAAAAGCTCCATTAGTAGTGCCAAACACCTTCGCTAAAAAAAATGACACGTGCATAGGTGTAAGTCTTTCTAAATGGTGTGTGTGTGTGTGTGTGTGTGTGTGTGTGTGTGGGGGGGGGGGGGGGGGGGGGGGGGGGGGGGGCTGTGCAATGACAGAAGCAAAGTGGAATAAATGCTATAAAGAATTGAGAGGCCACGTGCAAAGGAAAAAATATGTAACCTCATATGAATATCATTACTTAACTTCAAAAAAGAATCATGCCAAAGGAATAGTGTAATATGGTTGAAACTTGAAAGATCCATTACCATTGTACAGCATAAGCAATGTTATCGAGTAAGATGGTGCATTTACCTAACAAGCACAGAGTATGTAGTCCAAGTGTGCGATTGCTTCTAATCTTCTCGTAAAAACTATCCGGTCTCCATGTTTCTGTGAAGAATGGCAAGGATACTGTCTCCCCATACCTGTATAATTGTAGGCCACAAACTCCAATGGCATTCATTACAGATGCGTTGTGTACCACCTTGACACCCAACCCCAATTTCTTTGCTCGAACAACGAGATCAGTGTGGGTAGTAGCTCTATGTTCAGCAGTCAGTAACCAGTGCACGATAGAAATGTCAATTACAAAAAAAAAAAAAAAAAAAAAAAAAAAAAAAAAAAAAAATCAGCAAAGAAACAAGAAAAAAACATGCGCAAACTCGAAATTCCTGGTCAATTTATTTGTTTCACCTTCATCATCTTTTAAACTGTAGTAAGGTGAGAAAGAAAACATAGAACACCTATAAGAATAGCAAACATAACTTCTGTCGCTTTCTCTGGTGGACAGCACATAAAGCATATTTGAAGCTTCACAAAACAAAACAGTAAAAGCTTTGAAAGCACTCCCCCAACAACGACTCACAGGAAGGAAGCGGGCAGGATATAAATTCTGAAACTTTCATGAGATCACATAAGGTCAAATGGTGCATGATAGCATGTGAGCAAGGCATTTTCTAGGGGAGTTCATGAAGACTGTCATATATTCATGCTTTCAACGGACAAACATTGTCAAGGTGACCAACTAACCAATGAACTTTTTTCATTCAATACTAATCTATGTAGAAAGAACTCTCTAGCACAACCAATTCAAGGATTTAAAACCAGATTTGCAACAATCAAAAGTATAATTTCAATTACCCAAAAGGATCTCCAACAACAAGGAAAGCAACATCAGAGTTCTGAGCTTCTGACAGTATGTCATCTGCCTTCTCCTCCACAGTCTCTCTGTCTGCTACTATAATTGGCTTTCCATAAAGTTTTTCCTACAGAGAAAACAATGCCACAGCTTTGCTAATCCATAAGATAGCTTAGGAAAAACAAATTACAATTCTGAAAAAAACCCAGATGCAGAACTCTTTTTCCTATCTAATTACAGATGAAGTTGATAACTAATGAGAAGATGAAGAGGGTTCTAACCAAAGTGGAGAGTCCATCAGAGGAGAGGCCGAAAGAGAGGAGAGAGGTATAGGCCTCCATGTATACTTTGCTGCATTTCTTCACTGCTTCAAGACCTTTCAAGGTTATGTCTTTCTCATCTCCTAACCCTAACCCAATTATGTATAGCATCTCCTTCTTTGTCTTCCTATCTCAATCAATTTGCTTCTGTTTGCTTTTTTCCCTAGAACAAAATGCTACCTCCGCTGAACCCCTTTGTATCCCTCTCTTGAAAGTCGCTGATTTTGACTGACCCCTTCTGTCAAAATTTTGAATGGCAAAACGTCAAACAAAATTTCATATTTTTTTTAGGGTAATCGTTTTGATATATTTAAAAGCAGGCACTGTTAACGAAGTGTACATATGTCCTTTTTTTCGAACAACTTTTTTTTTGTTAACAAAATGTCAATATGTCCCGAGTGGTTAAGAGACAGAATTCAAGATCTATTTGGCTTCGTCCGCGCATATTGGATCCCTACTGTTAACGCTTTTTGGTTTAAACCAAATGTTTTTTTTTTTTTAATATGTAGCAGGTCCGTAAAAGAAAAATATTCAATGTAAAAGTGTTGATTCGACATTCTCCATTACACAACATAGTCAATGCTAAACATTCAAATTTCAGCAAAAGAAGTTATACAAAGTAATCCAATATTTTTAGTGAGCAAATGGGAAGCATTTCATGGAAGATTGAAATAAAAAAGCAATCACAACCTGACCAGAAACAGATATTAGTACCGATCCTTTTGATCGGCAAACAATAACTATGTTGAGCAAAGTTAGAATTTCACATAGTAAAAGAAAGCTACAGTAAGCAAATTCTAAAAATTACAGCAAGCAAAAGTTACAGAAAGCAAAGGAGAGAACATTTGCATGAATCTCCATAGGTTAATGAGTCCGAATTGGCGCCAATTGCCATGGATTGGTCTGCACATCTCAACTCTAGTAAGCATGACTCTCAACTATTGTCCAAAACATACATAGGCTTCAAGAAAATCACTTAATAATTTATTACATATCTTCCCACTTCTCCATAAGTTATGAAATCCTCATTTCTCTTCCAAACAATACATCCAAGTACTATGATCGTTTCTCAGTGCCAATCCTTATGTGGGGAATTTAAACAAACAGGAGTTCTACCTCAACATCATTAGGATAATGATAGGATGACATAAACAGGCTGTAGCCAAGAGATTTACCTTGGCAAACCTGCACTTTTTTGTTTCTAGTGGTAGCCAAACCTGCAAAAAAAATGAGAAAATTGTACGTTTAGGGGGGAATGAAATAATTGTAATTGTGTGAGAGGGGAAAGAACTTAACAGTTTGAGAAATAGAGCTTCTACCCTTGAAGGTTGCCGCTCTAAAGTGACTTCATGACATTTACTCAGTCAATTAATTCTTTCCCAGGAAAAAATAAATAAAGTTGTTATAACAAAACATTTTCAGTTTCTTTATCTGCTAGGTGAAAAACCTCGGGCCACTCAACTGTTTAACGGATAAAACTACTAAAACTTCAAATAGACTAAACCCTCTTCTAGGTCTGGGAAAAATAGAACACACACGACGTAGCAGGACATTCAATTTGAATGCTGAAGTACTATTAAGTGAACTTACTCTTTAGTCAATACTGCTATATCACAAAAAAAGGAGTGTCAAAGTTTTCTTGAGATGATATTGAGGTGTATATTAATAGTAAGTTCTAATCCTGGTTTAAGTATTGTGGTTGCTATTCTTAGCCTAATTCTGACCCAAACTCTGATGGTAAGCAGGTAGTTAGTAACAGCAGGCAGGAACATAGTTGTCAAAGGCGAGCCGTTAGGCTGTGGCCTAGGCGTCGCCTGGTCACCCAATTCGCCCGGATTGTTGTCTAATTTCATCTTCATAATTTTATCATTCTCTTGCAATTTATCGTATTGAAGTATATTGTTCGTAATTAAAATAATAAAATTCATATTACATTATTCGACCAATAGTAAAATGAGAAATATTATCTAATTTTCTTTATTATTTTTGAATTTAGAATTACGCAAACTCCAACTCAATAGAAAAAGAAGTAACATTAAAGTTAAATTGTAAATCACACACTTTCTAATTTATTTGTTTACATGATTTTGGGTTAGAAGGAATATACAATTTTAATTTTTAGTACCTCATTTAAAACACTCTTGATTTTTGTTAATGTCTATGTGCAAGCTGTTTTTTATGTGTAAAAATATTATATGCAAGTAATAATATATTTTTCATTTTTAAAAGAATGATAATATATTTTTCTGTAAGATAAATTAATTTGTTAATCACTATATATCGCGTAGTCTATCGCTGGGCAGTTGAAGGACTCTATCGCCTCAGGTCGTCTGGGCATTTTGACAACTATGAGTAGGAATGGGTAATGTTCAGAATGTGCTATTGCTCTCCACAACATTCATATGGTTTAAAAGATTGGACCACAACCTAATCAAAATACACCCTATATCTCTTCCATGTGGTTTAATCAAAATCCAGAGAAAACACCTACATATGAATCACATACGGCAAAGTAAACCTCAATCACCAAAAATATCGTTGACTAAGATCTCAAGTACATAAGAATTTTAATTGCAGCCCTAACCCATGTAAACCCCAGGGGTTTAAGGGTGGAATATAAAAAATCGAACAAGCAAATGTCGGAAAAATCGAAGAAGAAGCATAACAAACCTGAGACGAAAGCAATGATGTTTGCGTCAGCGGCAGTGAGGAAAGGGAGAGATTGAGCGAAAGTTTAATCCAACCGGAGCTCAAAGTAACGGTGTTGGCGGCAGCGGCAGAGAGTAAAGGGTTTGCGAGACGCACGAGAGAAATTGGATGTGGAGCCCGGCTGGTGAATTGGGATTGGGTGTCTACCCCGGTTGACTTTGTATTTACTATTGACCTCGTTTGAGGTTAAAACAAAGCTTTTCAAACCCTTGGGTCAGCATAAATTCGAAGAGGTTAGGTAGACTCGACTCGTAACCCGTGACCCAGATTCGTCCGGATCACATTTTGCTTCAGATCTTCAATTTTTTTACCATGACTTTTCACCTATAAAATTGTTTTGATGCTACAAGCTTTAAATCTTAAAGTTTTAGAATTAAGCCAATTTTATTTATTTATTTGTTTGTTTATTTATTCATTTATATTTCCTCATTGCATCGAGCCATTTATTTGAAATAATGGTGTAACTAAAATTTACAAAACTAAATTTTATGTACGATCTCTTAAATAAGTCCCTCACAAAATAAAAATAAAAACTTGCATATAATCTTAATCATTGTGGTCCGTTTGATATTTACACAGTCATCGGTGTGGTTGATTGAATATTGGTCGTTATAGTTTATATCTCAATCTTGTGATAATTTCAATGGTTCAACAGTGTTTGAAGGTGGGCGACTGTATGCCCCATTTTTTCGTGCACTAAAAAAAGAAGCTTCTGAAACTACACTTTGGGTTTGACGGTCGCCGGGTTTTTGAGCGGGTCAACTCGACTGCCCATGTAGACTCGTAAACTCGTTAAACCCGCAGCTTTGACAACCTTAGGTAAAAAAACATCATTATTTAAAAGTAATAAAATACGTGAACAAATTTTGTTTATAACTTAAAATTCAAGTGTCATTTGAAGTACGCTTTCACAACTCTCTGATTTTCTCTCTCACTCTCCCTCTCACAATTCTTCGATGGACTCATCATCGCTTCCATCTTCTTCATCCATGGCGGCCACCGGAGCTTCTGCAACACCCCTCAAAACACACGGTCGGTCGGGCTGCATGTTTGGAGAGATGTCAGATCGCCGGTTCATAGTTAGTACAACCATCGAATATCGAAATATAATTTATTATACATTCATGAAAAACTAGTGACATTGTCTGATAGGTAAAAATACATTAATTTACAAAAATAAAAAATGTTAGGTGAAGTACTAACCAACTTAATACCCTAGCCAGCGGCGTCGTGAACATCTCCCACCTTGAGTTATGACATGCGTTTTTAAAATGACAAAAACCGACGCGATTTTGAAGAAAATGATCACAAACGGCTGAGTAAGCCAACACCCACAGCAAGTAAACAGATTATGAGGCATGTGAGGGGAATGAAAGATTTTGCTAATAAATATCAGAAATTTTGTGAATAACATTCCCGTTATTTGCTTTGTCAATTTCCATAACCATTCAATTCCAAATTTCAACTTTAAACGTATTTTCATTTCAAGTGATATGGAGCATCTTGGTGAGTCACACAAAAGTATTCCATAATATTCCATGTATTTATCACAACCCATCACTGTATAATTCAAATAGGGAAGGACATTCCCAATATGTCTTTTATTGTCACAACGAGGGATTCTCAAATTGATAGCATTCTCTTTTCAAAATGATGGGATATTGAGTCCAGGAATTCATTTTATTAAGTAGTTGATATGGGGAGTGACCGTATTCAATCCACAACCACTTCCTTATAACGTGCACAAGGACAACAATAACATAATCGCAAGGAGGTTCGCATCACAGCGCCTCATAACCACATAACAATAACCAATCACAATTTGTCTGAAATGTATCGTAACAGGGATATTGTACAAACCCACGCACAACAGCTTCCACTTTACGTCATTACGTCTTTTACTTCATACAATCTTCCAATATGTAATATTGAGTAAGGATCTCCAAGTAAAGCCGGTGTGGCAATTTTTCATACTATTTGGTATTTGATTATGAGATACGTTTGTGTTTGACCAACATATGAGTGGTACTGTAATTTTGATAATTGTTACCCGTGAACTAGGCAATCAAGGTCTAATATGGTAGTCGTTCAATCGGGTTTTTTTTTTTTTTTTCTCGTTTCCAAATATAATTTAAATATTCTTCTAGTGGGGTCTTTTGGATTCTTGTATTGGATTAATCATTTTTCATGTAATACTTACAAAGTAGAATTTCTTTTCAAAAGCAAGTAAATGATTCAAAATAAAGCATGTATGGTAGTATTTCATAAATAACGCACGCGATACACGAAAGAAGGAAATGCACACAACGCTATGCATATTAACTTACCTCGAGTTGAATGTCAAATAACTCGAAATAGTCCTCCTAGATAGGCGTAGCCCTTGTTTATGAACTCAATCGCCTACAAGTTTATCAATTCTAATTATATATACACAAAATAATATATTTTTTTAAATTATTGTAGATTTAGTTATAACTAATCTCAAGTTTTATAGAAATTTTACCTTTTTACTTTCATTACAAAGATATTTATTTTCCTCTATTTATTTAAAAAAGTTAATTAGTTAACCTCAATAATAATATAAATAAGTTAATAAAAATATAATTATATAAATAATAATGTTTAGATAAAAGACAGGGGGCTCCCCACAAAGTTTAAAATTTAGTTTATTTTAAGACAAAAAATACCCCCTTTCATCATCTTCTTCAAAAATTAACAGCCCAAACCATGAATTTGATTATTCTTTCATGCCCATATGATTTTGATGCAATATAACTCAAATTCATGTTGAAAAGCCAATACTTAAGCCAAAAATTACTAAAATTGGTTACCGATTAATAGAGAATCGAATTGCCGAAGTTTGGGTCGGAATATCGCCGAAATTATGGCTTTTGGTGGCGTTGGTGACTGGTCCTAGTGCTGCTGGGTTTGACCAGACCCTTAGGGATGTGGGTGAGTCGCCAGAGAATGGAGGAGGAAGAGGGGCAGTGACGTTTGGAGGTGCCTCGGCTGGGTTCGGGTCTTCGGGTCGTCGACGATGGTGGCCTTCGCCACCGTTGTTGCTGCTGCTCCTGTTGTTCTTCCCGACCAGATAGAGCGAGAGAGAGACGAGGACAGAGAGAGGAGGATGAGAGAGAGAGAGAAGGGTCTGGAGGTGGAGGTGGGTGCTTGTGCCGGTGTTGGTGGAAGTAACGAGGATGGTGGTGAGGTCGATGGGGGTGGTGATGTTGTTGATGTTGTTGCTGCTGGTGTCTCAGACGAACAAAGAGAGAAACAGAGGGGAGATGAAGTTGAGTGGGAGGAAGATGGTTGGTGGTGATGATGGTGGTTGTAATGGAGGAAGTGGTGGTTTTGTTGGTGTCAGCAGTGGTGGTGTTATTGGTGATGGTGATGGTGGTTGAGGTGGTGGTTGTGTTTTGCCGAAGGAGACGAGGAAGAAGAAGCAGAAGTGTCGGGGTGAGAAAAGTGTTGGTGTTTGAGTGTTGTTGGGATGAAGAAGAAATGGAGAAGGGGGTGGTGTTTTATAGAAGAAATTAAGGAGAAACGAGGAAAAAGAAGAGAAGGGGGGATGAACCTAGTTGGTAGAGAAGGAGGGAGAGTTGTGTTCGGGTAACACACTAGAGAGAAGGAGATGGGGAGGAAAAATAGTAGAGGGAAAAAGAGAAGAAAAACTAACAAGGTTTCGGGTCGGGTTGGAGTGAAATACATATTTCGTACATTATATGTATTATTATATCGGGTATGGGTCGGGTCAGAATAAAAATATGGGTCATATGTTTTATACGTATAACTATAACGGGTTATACTTATATATGAGTCGGGTAGGATAAAATACGGATAGCTAACAAGTATTTTATACATATATACATACAAATATTTATTCTTAACTACAGTTACCTCCCCAAATTATTCAATTTAATTAATTTAGAACTTCTGAAAACTACAATTGTACCCCCAAAACTTCATTAAAATTCTTAAATTTCTCTCTTATATCAAATCGGGGTATTACAGCTTCCCCCTTCTGGGGCCATTCCCCCCCCCCCTCGCCGCCCTCACCGCCACAGGAACTACGGCTGTAAGGAAAACCGAACAAACCAGTCAAACTGACCGAATCAAACCGAAATCTTTGGTTTTGGACGGTTTTTTTGGATGCTCGATTTATGAACGGTTCAAGTTTTCACAAAACGGTCTAATCAGTTCGGTTTTGAGTTTGTAAAAATATCACACCGCACCAAACCGAACCGAACCGATATTGCAACGCCCCGTGATTCCCAAGCCTTCCGTTCCGGACCGGAAAGTCCAGGAGGGCGATGCTAAAGTGTTGGTGGAAGTCATAAGCATAAAATCCATATATTACATTACTATTACACATTACACAAGTCTTTATATATTACATCTTATTGGACATTACAAGTCGCTTTTGAGTTTTCCACACGTCACTAATAAAAAATTACGCTAACGCTAGTCATACTAGCTTACTTTACTATTTGCGATGGTATTCTTCTTAGTGCGTCCCATACCCAGCTACATCGTAGCCCTCGGCTTCTCTACCTGCGGTGGGAAGGAAAACGGAACCGCAGTTTCTAAAGTCAGCTGTGAAATGCTGAGTAAATAAATATCCTAGCTCGTAAACATATGATGAGGCATGTCTTATTCTCAAAACAGTAATAAAAGGAAATAAATCTTAAAAGAGTAAACAAATCACACCAAAGTTATAAAGACGAAAAACAAAGTAAACTTGAAGAATGCAGCAGAAACTTGAATAAAATCATTTTCTTCTCAATTCTCTTTCTGGAATCTCAACGGGGAGTGTTAATCCCAATCCATTTCTTCTTTCCTTTCCATAAACATCCTTGTCTCAGAGAAACCACATTTTAACTTAGTTGATACGGGGAAGATCTATCCATCTCGCATACTCCAAGACCTTAAGTGTCGGAACCCCCCTAAGACTTCTTGCGGCCAGAGAGGTGAGTACATGGAGCAAACCCGGCAGGTTGCGACCGGGTAAAATAAACGGGTCGGGTGACCGCAGCCAACCACGAACAATCTTATCGAAAAGTATATATAACGATCCCCGCACAACTCTTTCCACTTTATATTATTTACGGATTAAGATTGACCGTGTGACAATATCAAAGCAAAGCAATATCTTTCAATTGTAAGAAAACTCACATACAACATGTAAATCACAAACGCACTTTGAGACAAGTATCAAAATCAAACTTCGACACGAAAGGAGCTAGGGAAGCTAGGCTAGGCATATTTACTTACCTCGATCCCGTAGCGTCGGATCGTCCTAGTCGTAGTCGTTGTCTACGAGTCTGTTACCTAGGCCAAGAATCGTAAGAAACGGCCAAGAAACGCAACGGTCAAGAAACGCAACGGGTCAAGTTGTCGAAAACGGCGCCGGAAGCTATGGTCGACGGGGACTTCTCCGGTCGATTCTGAGAGTGGCTAAGACCTTCTAGAGGCTGGTCGGACCTTCTAGGTGATAGAGAGACAAGGAGAGAGGTCTGGGTCACTTCCGTTTGGTTTGGCCGAAATCGTCGTCGGAAAATATGGAGGTTGGTGGTGGCGACAGTGGGTTGCTTCGGTGGCTTCAGCTGCTGTTATTGCCTCTGCTGTTAGATGGGGAATAGGGTGATACAGAGAGAGGGAAGAGGATTAGAGGACAGAGAGTTGTGGGGGTGGTGGTGGTTCTCTGTTTCTCGACGGCGGCAGCGGCGATGGTGGCTCCGGCTGCCTCTGCTGCTGCTGCTATTCCTCTCTGTTTTAAATTCGCAGAGAGAGAAAGAAACAGAGGGACAACAGATAGGGAGATAGGAGTCAGTGGGTGTTGGTGGTTGTGGTGATTTCGTCGGCGATTTTGCCGGAGATGAAGAAGATGACGATGGAGATGGTCGATGCTACTGTTGTTGCTGGGTTTTCGTACAGAGAATAGATTGAGACAGAAAGTGAGAGAAAACAGAGGCTAGAGAATGAGGGTGATGAAGGTGGTGGGTCTCTCGATGGCGGTGATGGTGGTGGCGTTGGTATGGCCGTGGATGAAGGGGAAGAAGATGAAGCTGATGATTGAGGTTGGCATGCTTATATAGAAGACAAAAAGGAAATGATGATGATGATGATAATTGTGAGGGTGGCGGTGGAAAAAATCACAGGAGAAGAGAAGAGGATGAGGACGAAGTAGAAAAACATCTGGGAGAAAAACTTCTCAAATTGGAATTGAATTCTTGAGAGAAAGTATAAGGTGTGCTAGACACACCAAAAGTTAGAGAGTTTAGGTGTAGCTCTCACACTCAATCTCGCGGTGATTGTATACGCGTTAACAACAAAAATAATACAAATAAATAACTCTCTCGCGTATTTATCTACAAATACTAGTTTACTATTTTCTAAAATCCGTACCCGAATTTCTTGTCTATAAAATGTTATAATTTAAGCAACCTTATTTTCCCCACAATTAAATTCTTTATTTAACTTTTAAATTACTATTTTGTCCTTGTAAATTATAAGGGGTATTACAGATATGTGCCGAATTTACTTTCTTAAAATATTTATTGTGTAATGTTTATTAAATAATCTAAAAAGATGGAACACAAGTATATAGATTCAATTAAACTTAGCATATTGCTCTTAATCTTTTCCTTTTCTCTCACGTTCCATCGTATTTTCTCTAAAGTTGTGGAAGTTTTTCACGTCTATTTAATCTATTTCTCACTTAAATTTAAACTTCGTTGAGAATGCAATATTATAATATCTATTCAATAATGTTTACGCAGACCGACCGAACCCGATCAAACCAAAACGAAGTTTTTCGGTTTGATTTGGTTCGGTTCGTCCTTTCAAATCGTTTGGTTTGGTTACAAAATTAGTAAACCGATTTATTCGGTTTGGTTTATGGTTTTCGCACAAACAACACCAAACCGAACCGTTTACACCCCTAACAGGAGCCCTCCCGAATCCATCGATTGCCGCCATCACCATCAGCAACGAGCAAGTGATCTCGCAAACCGTAAATCTTTTAGTTGAAAAAAGGGGTAATTGAATCATCCCTCGTATATGAGAATCGCTCGAGTGAACTCATCTGATTCTTAATCTGGTGAGTAGACTCGTCAGGTTATAAATCGGGTTAGTAACCGGACGAGCAAGTATTGGGTACTCGTCTGAACCAGACGAGTTGAAATATACTTGCTCGTCCGGTTACTCACCCAATTCGGAACCAGATGAGTATAAAGTTGTTTGAGTTAAATTAGCAATTAGAACATAACTACACAAGCAAATTAGTGAAAAATGGACGAGTATAAAGCTGTTTGAATTGCACTTAGTGAAAAATAACACTTGTACAATTTTTTTTTTGAGGAAAAGACGAAGTAAATGCAACTCGTAATCGCACTTTAACAACAATGTAACTCGTAATCGCACTTTAACAACAATAACTTTAAAGTAATAACACCTATGAAAAACAATGCTGAAAACAATATTAACTTAAAAGAAAAACCACTGAGACCTTAAAACATTTTGAAATAACACTTAAACAATAAATAAAACTTTTTAAACAATACTTTTGTATTATTAAGGTTTTTTTTTGAACATCAATTCAGCATCAAGAAAAGTACAAGAGGAATAAACTCTAATAGCTAATACATACATCATCAGATCATCTTGCTAGATAGCTAAAGAACATCTACGGCTGACGTACAATATCTGGACGCTTCAAGCCTCTACCCTGAAAAAAAACACAAAACATTAAACCATCCAAACAGGGATAATATGACCAAAGTAACTAACCACACAAGATGTCGAGGTTGGCTTAGCAACATCATCAGTGTCACCAATTCCTGGTCAGTCGCGTGGGTGACCTAATGTTGAACAGAAGCCTTAGCGATTTAGCTGCACGAAAAAATCCAGTTGGAGATTCCCAAAGATCGCATCGCCGTTTCTTAAGATGCAACCTTTGAGAAATCACGGGGTTGTCAATGTCCATAGCTCCCGAATCCGTATTTACAGAGATACGAACCTCCACTTTACGAGTATCATCACCACCCTTTGCTTGGGATAGACCTGCTTGGTAGGAATCCGGAGACGCCTTTGGTGTCCGGCCAGAAATTGTAACCGCAGGAAAACAATTCCGAGCAATAGGCTTCTTTTTACGCATCTTCTTGCCGTGAAGAAGCCTTTGGAAAGCAGAGTAATCAACCCGAATGGGACCTATCTGATTTCCGTTTATCTTCTGAGATCGACGAACTTGAGACTCATACCGCAAAGGATCAATCTGGACCACCTGATTTGACCGTCGATTCACGAAAACAAAACTCGAGTACTCGGACGAAACACAGATATTATCGATCTCCTCACAAACATTACGACAAGCACTTTTGATTTCTGCTTTTGGTGGATTAGAGAAACGAAGGCGAAGCAGGTCCGATCTACTGTAACTACGAACCGACTCGAAAGATGGACAACCCAAGTGATGAAAACAACCTTTTTTCTTATTCGCTCAGTTCTTGAAGCCTCCAAAACCATTAATACATCAGAGAGAGGTTTGGATAACCTCCTCTTATTTCAGCAGAGAGAACTTGAGGAAATAGGTTCAAAACCATAAATAACCATTGAGAAATAGGGAAGCTAAGATGTAAAATGGTAAAAGAAAACTAGAGATAGGGTAGAACGTGACTGAGAAGATCAAACGATTGCAACAAAAAAGCTTAATAACAAAAGAAAAAACAACAAAGCATCATAGAAGTAGAGAACCAGACTCCTAAGGTTCAACTGACCCACTGGAAGAAAAACCAAAACGCCTAGAAAGCCTACTGTAGATAGTGCTTTCTGAGCTGACAGATCTTGGCCACGTGGCAACCATCCAGCACACCATATTGTGCTCCACACACACTGGATCACCAGCCGAGCTGATCCATGTGGGGGCTGCGAGACAGAGCCCTCGCATACCACTGCACGGGACTTGTAGGGACTTAGTGGTTTGGAGGCTAGAGTAAGCCCTGTCGCGTGCGAGCCAAGCCCGCACGCGACCTTTAGTAACTGTTTTGAGAGATCTATGGCACGAGCTCCATAAACCCGGTCAATCCGGTCAAACCCGGTCAGCCTCGTAACGGTTCCGGTATTCGCGCACCACGTGCTCTAACGGTCCCTATATACTCGGACGAACGTGCCGTTATGGTTAAGCTAATTAAGCCGCCATCAATGGGCGCATTAACCACACTACAACGGTCATGTTCTCCAGTATATATAGACCGTCAACCTTTCCATACAAAGGAGAACACACTTGCCATACGCGGAAGCTCTGCCAAACCTCTGTCTCTCTCTCTGACATTGCTACTGACTTACTCTCTCCCTACACACAACCCTACTCTTCCTGTGCGATCCTTGATCCACTACATACGGTGTACACGGAGGTCTCCCCGCCGGAATCTCTTGTGCACATTTTGGTGAACCCGACGTGAACTTACCAACGAAAGCAACCATGTCTTAGGAGGATGATGTCAGCAACCGATCGCCCTCCACCGAAGCTCCCTCGGGAGACGAGACCCGCCGTACTCCTACGACTCCCGGCGAGACACCGACGCTAGAGTCTTTGGACGCCACTGTCCAGAGTCAGGCGAAAGCTCTCAAGGCTCAATCTGCGCAATTAGAACGAATCTTGGCCGTTCTGGGCACCCTTGCGCCAAACCCTTCATCAGCCACCGCTATCCCTCAAGGAGGAGGAGCCCCTACCGCTCCAGGATTGGGAGTGTCAACCGCACCTCCCAACCCTAATCTGCAGACTTCACCGTCGACTACGCAGCTGCCTTCGGTTCAGGGATCAACGGCCCAGATGCTGCCTCTTGCTGCTCACGCTCCTCAGCCCTCGACTTTGGCGTCTAACCCAACTCTGCAGTACCCCTTGCCTCCCCCAACGGCGATCTGGGGGAATACGGGTAGTCAGTATACTCCCAATCCTCCGACGGCGTATGTGTCGCACCCGCCTGCGGCAACCCCTCCGTCAACTACCGAGGGGAGCATTCCAGAATGCATGACGTCTCTGCAGAAGCGCGTAGACACTATTCTGGCTCATCAGTCATTCGCGGATACCATTATCCTGAAGTTAGACAACGATCCACCCATTCCACGAGAGATCTATCTCATGCCTAACCCGGCGGGGTACAAGGCTCCCAAATGGGATAAGTTCGAGGATGTCAATGGAAACGCTCACGAGCATGTCATGCGTTTCATTGATGTCATGGGTCCGTATGGAGCCGATCCCAAGCTGCTGATGCGAGAGTTCCCAAAATCTCTAGGGAATGTAGCGTACAAATGGTACCGAACATTGGAAGCCAGATCCGTGAAGACTTGGGACGACATGGTCCAGAAGTTTTATACCAAGTTCTTCCAGATGGAAGAAAAGGTGACGATGATCCATCTCTCGCGGATGTATCAGAAGCGCGAGGAAGACGAAATCACTTTCATCAAGAAATTCAGGGCGAAATCCTTGGAGTGCAAAGATCCAATGCCCGAAAGCCGGCTCGTAGAGATATGCCTGCAGTGCATGCGAGATGAATACAAAGGTATGCTCATCAATTTGCAAACACCTACGTTTTCAAAGCTAATCGAATGCACGAAGAACATCGAGCCTATAGTCGAGAGACAGAAAAAGAAGAGCGCTCCGGAGCGACCCTCGAGCGGCACTACTTACAAGATCGGGAGATTTAGTTACAAGAGGGGACGCGAAGCTGAGGTCAATACAGTTTCGCCCCAGAAGCAAGCGAAGGTTGCAAACTTCGACGTACCACCTCTGCCATGCTCAGTAGAGGAAGCAAGCGACCTCTGCAGACAGTGGCGCAAGGACGGCGTCCTGCCACCGCTCGAGAAGGCACCCTCCAAAGAGATGGTGAGGGACCCTAAGTGGTGCGAGTACCACGGCAAGGTCATGCACCCCACGGCAGAATGTAAAAAGCTCAGGTTCGCATTCGACCAGAAGATGAAGAACGGCGAGCTAATCGTCAGCGACCACAGGAAGGACGTGCGCAACAACCCGCTTCCTGCTCATACGGAGCAAGGCTCGAAAGGCAAAGAGGTCGCCATGATCTCGATAGTAGACTTGGAAGTCGCAGAGGATGGTCTACCCATCATTGCCGAGGTCCATGAAGACGAAGACTATAGCATGGAAACGGAGGATGAACGTGCCGACCGCATGAAAGGGTCGCATGGCTTCAGCAGATTCTTCGACGAGATGAACTTCTCCGAGAAGTGCCGGACGGATATGACGAAAGCGATCTTGAGGATAGCGGAGGACTACGAGGAGGACCTCGTAATCTCCAACGGGAAAGTCATCAGGGCATCTCGCCCTACGGAAAAGATTATGACCTTTTCTGCCAGCGACAAGAAGACGGATGCGAGCCACCAGAGGCCTCTGTACGTGACCGCCATCATCAATGGCGTCGAGTTCAAACGAGCGTTTGTCGATGAAGGAGCAGCGGTCAACGTCGTTTCGCTCCACACACTGAAGTTAGCAGGGATCCCCGAGCACAAGATCGTCAGGCGTCCATCTCCGCTGATGGGGTTCGGAAGCGACTCTAGAATGACGATAGGATGGATCCGCGTGGGCGTTCAGATTGGCAAAATCAAGTGCTCAGCGAAGTTCTATGTCATAGACGCGAACACCACGTACCACATGATTATAGGTCGAGCCTGGATTCATCGCTTCGACGCAGTTCCTTCAACGGCTCACCAGGTTATGAAAGCTATCTGGAACGACAGAATAGTCGAGATACCGGCTTCGACGAACCCGTTCAACTTGGACGAAGCACATCTCAGCGAGGCGGTATGGTTCACTGAGATGGCGGATGAGCAAACACCCGGACCATTCAACCCTACTCCTTTGCCTCTCTGGGAGGACATAAAGGACCAGTCGCCTGCAGGCGTGATGGTGACAAGAGAAGATGCCAAGGAAAAGCCGCCTACACGCGAAGAGGCGCCACGTATCGCATATCATCGAAAGAATGTGTATACTCTGAAGAGAATCGCAAAACGCGACCCCGAAGGCAAGGAGATAGAGAGCTTCTACGCCAATGGGAAGAAATGCTATCGCATATGAAGGTGCGCGGGGATGTCCTCACACGGGCATGGGGATATCCCTGGGCAAATCAATCAAATCGAGCAGATTGCACTGGCGGAAGAGCCAACACAGGGCGCTCCAGACGAGAAACTCAAAGAGGCACCTGAATGCATGGAAGACAGGCCCAGACCACAAAAGCAAGAGCTAAAGGAGGTGTTCCTCAGCCCGAACGAGGAAAAGAAAAGGCCGGTCTTTCTAAGTGCGGATCTCACAAGCGAGGAGGAATAAGGACTGTTGCAGCTCCTAACTGAATACAAGGACGTGTTCGCATGGGAGTATGATGAGATGCCAGGCCTGGATACAAGCATCACCATGCATCGTTTAGACATCATCCCAGGATCTAAACCAGTAAAGCAGAGTACAAGGAGCTTCAGGCCAGAGCTCAACGTGAAAATCAAACAGGAGATTGTCAAACTCCTAGATGCCAAATTCATAGAGTCGAATCATCACCCCACATGGCTGGCCAACATCGTGCCAGTAGTGAAGAAGAACGGACAGCTCCGCATCTGCGTGGACTTTCGAGATCTCAATCGCTTCTGCCCAAAGGACGATTTTCCACTGCCCAACATCGATTTGCTTATCGATTCAACAGCGGGCCATCGCATGTTCAGCTTCATGGACGGCTTCAGCGGGTACAATCAGATCAAGATGGATCCCGAAGACGCGCGGAAAACTGCATTCATCACTCCGGTGGGGGTGTTCAATTACACAGTGATGACGTTCGGTCTCAAAAATGCAGGAGCAACCTATCAGCGGGCCATGATGGCTCTGTTTCACGACATGATGCACAAAGAAGTGGAATTCTATGTGGATGACCTGGTCGTCAAATCCAAGCACGAAGCAGATCACCTTGCAGATCTACGAAAGGTGTTCAATAGATGTCGAAGCTTTCAGCTGAAGATGAATCCCATGAAATGCGCATTCGGGGTAACCTCGGGAAAGTTCTTGGGATGCGTAGTTCATCGTCAAGGAATCGAGCCTGACCCTGCGAAAGTGTCAGCTATCACTGGCATGACGCCACCTCATAACCAGAGTACTTTGAAAACATTCTTGGGAAAGCTCTCATATCTGCGAAGATTTATCCCAGCGATTGCAGAAATCACCTGCTGTTTTAGTGCTCTCCTCAAAAAGGACGCCGCGTACAACTGGGCTCCGGAGCACGAGGCCGCATTCGAAAAGCTGAAGGATTTACTGACGTCCTCAAAAATAATGATCGCACCTCAACTGGGATCACCCCTTCTGCTATACCTAACATCAACAAGGAGATCTATAGGAGCGCTCTTGGCTCAGGAGTATGAAGGTCAAGAGAGGCCTATCTACTACATCTCTCGCATTGTGCAGCCTGCTGAATCAAGGTACACAGACATCGAACGTCATTGCCTTGCCTTATTCTTTGTGATAGAAAATTTGAAACACTATTTTGCGTCACACAAAGTGGTTGTGGTTACCAAGAGCGATCCCATACGATATCTGCTAACTCACACTACTCCTGGAGGGAGACTGGCGAAATGGTACATGACCATTTCTCAATATGATATCACATGCGTGAGACCGCGAGCGATCAAGTCGCAGGCGGTAGCGGATCTGTTGGCACAGTTTCCCGACAACAGCCACGAACCCGTGATCGAAGAGGAGCTCGAAGGCCCTGAAATCTACGCAATCGACGTGCCCTATTGGACCCTCCACTTCGACGGTTCGTCAACCAGGAAAGGCGGGGGCATTGGGATAGTCTTGACAAAGCCGGACGGGGAAGTCATACAGATGTCCGCAAAGCTCAATTTCACAGTCACAAACAATGAAGCGGAATATGAGGCTCTCATCGCAGGGCTCCGTGCGGCAAAAGCTTTGGAAGTAAGCAACTTAACGGTCATGGGAGATTCCAAGCTAATTGTTAAGCAAGCCTCGGGCGAATATGGTTTGAAGGAGATCAAACTCCTGTCTTACCGAACCCTAGTACAAAAGCTGATGCAGCAATTTTGCGATGTGAAGTACGAGCACAAGCCCCGAGCAGACAACAGGCACGCGGACGCTTTAGCAACCTTGGGATCTAAGGTCAGCACTGACAAATGTCCTGCAAAAATCTCTATTGAAGTGCGAACATCGTCGGCATTGACAGAGGATGCGTGCGATGACGAACATATGGACGACGCAGACTGGAGGAAAGCAATCCTACAGGCTATTGCGGAAGGCACAAGCAGTGAAAGCTGGGCACTCACAAAAGGGTACTGCATACATGACAACACCCTTTACTACAAGGGTCCTGGCGGAATACTCATGCAATGCGTCTCCGAACAAGAGGGACAACGGTTGTTAGAAAAGATTCACCAACATGCTTGCGGAGAAAGCGAGGTGTCAATCTACCGGAAGGCTCAGAGATATGGCATTCATTGGCCGGATATGTCAACAGCCGCGGCCCTGATACAAGGGAAGTGCGAGAGTTGCGCACTAATCAAAGATTCTCTACTCATCGCTCTAACCGACGATGACACAGATTGGAGGAAGCCGCTCTTTGATTATCTCACTCAGGGCACCTTGCCCGAATCGAGAAAAGAAGCCGAGAAATTGAAGAGAAAGGCAGCTCGATACATAGTACAAGAAAACCTGCTTTGGCGAAGAGGTCACGAAGGCAACTTGCTGCGGTGTCTAGACGGCAGAGAAGCACAAGAAGTCATGGACCTTTCCCATCAGGTAGAGCATCAAGGAGGTGCGAAATTATGCAGACAGCTCCTCTCAATCGGGTACTTCTGGCCCACGATGGAAGTTGATTGCCGCACCAAAGTACGACGCTGTCAGGAGTGCCAATTCAAAGGGAACCTAGTGCACGCTCCCGCCGTGGATCTACATGCATTAGGGACGCCATGGACATTTCACACATGGGCTCTGGATTTCATCGGTCCCATCCGGCCAACGTCGCACGGGAATCATTTTATTCTCACTGCAACCGAGCTGTTCACCAAGTGGGTGGAGGCGATACCACTGAAAACGGCAAATGCGCTAGCTGTGGTCAACTTCATTCAGGAAAACATCGTATGCAGGTTCGGAATTCCAAATACCATTCTTTCAGATAACGGTACTCCCTTTGTTAATCGCCAGGTAGCTGCGAAATTAGCAGAGTACAATATCAGGCAGATATGTTCTACCCCTTATTATCCGAAGGGTAACGGACAAGCTGAAGCGACCAACAAAACACTGTTAAGGATCTTGAGCAAGATGGTCGCGGATGACCACAAGAAGTGGGCCGACTCTCTAAGCATAGCTCTATGGGCTTACCGAACTTCTCCACGGACACCCACGGGGGCCTCACCGTTCCTACTATGCTATGGAGCCGAGGCCGTGGTACCTGCGGAAGTTAGAGTCAATTCGGCAAGGCTGGCCTTCCATGCACTCTATGAGAATCAACGCGATCATGACTTAGTCTTGCTGGAGGAAAAGCGAGAAAAAGCCAAAAGGACCAACAAGCGGTACCAGGAAAGAATCGCTCGCGCCTACAATAAGACGGTCCAACGAAGAGATTTCGCAGTCGGAGACTTAGTCTTGCGCGCATCTGACCACTGCATGCGAGAAGCAACTCACCCGAAGTTCGCAGCCAATTGGGAAGGACCCTTCGAAGTCACAGAGGTCTTCGACAGTGGCTACTGCAGCATACGAAGGTTGCACGGCACAACCTCAACTCCGAGTTCAGTCAACATGCGCTGGACTAAGAAGTACTATCTCTGACTTCTCTCATTTCATGCGTTTTATTATAAAGTTGCTTAATGTCTCATGTGGCTACGATTTACACAATCTCCTCTCCCATATGAGAGGATTGTAATCCCATCTCTCCCATATGAGAGCATTATAATAAGAAAATTCTCCCAAACGAGAAACTTCATATTTCTGCGTGTCAATTTTACTTTATTTGAGTTTGTTATAACTGTTAACGGCGAGTTACTCGCCACAATAGCAATCCACAAATGCGATCTTAATTGATCATCTAAGCCTATCTCTCACGATAGCAGCCTATGCAAATGCGATCTTAAGCCTATCTCTCACGATAGCAGCCTATGCAAATGCGATCTTAACTGATCACCTAAGCCTATCTCTCACGATAGCAGCCTATGCAAATGCGATCTTAACTGATCACCTAAGCCTATCTCTCACGATAGCAGCCTATGCAAATGCGATCTTAACTGATCACCTAAGCCTATCTCTCACGATAGCAGCCTATGCAAATGCGATCTTAATTGATCATCTAAGCCTATCTCTCACGATAGCAGCCCATGCAAATGCGATCTTAACTGATCATCTAAGCCTATCTCTCATGATAGCAGCCTATGCGAGTACGATCTTAATTGATCATAAGAGCCTATCTGTTACGATAGCAGCCTATGCAAGTGCGATCTTGATTGATCATCTAAGCCTATCTGTCACGATAGCAGCCTATGCAAATGCGATCTTAATTGATCATAAAAGCCTATCTATTACGATAGCAGCACGATTTTAATTGATCTTCTGAAGCCTATCTGTCACGATAGCAGCCCACACAAATGCGATCTTAATCGATCTTTCAAGCCTATCTGCTACGATAGCAACACACACAAATGCGATCTTAATCGATCTTTCAAGCCTATCTGTTACGATAGCAACCTACGCAAAACGATCTTAGTTGATCCTCTAAAGCCTATATGTTACGATAGCAACTCATGCGCAGAATGATCTTACTTGACCTGATAAAAGCCTATCTGTTGCGATAGCAGCTTATGCGAGAAATGATCTCAATTGATCTTCTAATAAAGCCTATCTGCCATGATAGCAATTCGCACCGCTTAACGATCTCAATTGATCTACTAAAGACTATTTGCTACGATAGCAATATTGTGAAAATGATCTTAAATGATCCACAAAAGCCAATAACAAGCCCATCTGCCAGGATGGCACAGCTGCGAAAATATGATCTCGAACGATCTAGCGAAACATCCGCGAAATAATATATCGCAAATGCGAGACCATTACATAGCATTATGCAAGGCGAAATATGCTGAAACACATGCGAAATTGTATTTTGTTGTAAAGAGACAGCAGATAATACAAAAGGCTATTTATCATTATGAGTCAAAAAGACTTACATTTTATCTGTCTAGATAGTAGCTTACAAGCGAAAAAGCTCGAATCTAACTACACAGCCTACATGGCTTACAATACATTCGAAAAGCAGCTGATAAGCTAGCAAAGTAACACATCGCGGGAATCCCGAATGAGAAAGGATGAACGCACCGGTCCTAACACCGGCAATGCAATACGCAGATCTGCGGCCAAAGATCTATAGCAAAAGGGATGCTGCCGCGAAGAGATCAGCTTGTCATTCGCTACATCCCTAGCAGCGAGACCTGGTAAACGATACGCCCAAGACCCCAAGGGGTGACAAAAGCCTCTGTCTGATCAAGATAGGCGCCGGAGGAGCTTCCTGTTCCGACATATGCTGCTCTGCAAAACAGGCGAAGCAGTCATTCCTCTGGTGATGGACTCCTTGTCATGATAGACAAGGGCATTGACGAGCCTCCTGGGTTCAAGAACGAAGAGGCAAGAAATCCTCCTCCAGGGATGCTGGAGAAGAATTCCGCCGTTCATTACGAGACGGTAGCACGGTCACTTCGGCGCTGCACCTCGCCACGAGGCGGCCGGAAACATGACCTGCAAACATAATACACGAAGAAATTTCTTCGAACACACATGAGATATTATCTCCATCTTCTTTATGATGGTTATAAAGAGCGATATTCCTCATAAAGTGGATCTTGGAAACTATTTCTATAGCACAAAGCGCAAACTCAGGATTCAAAACTTGAAGTTGCCATGAATCAACGAAAAACAAGCGTTGGAGCCAGCAGTCGTAAGGACTCACGGCAAAGCACATCTTTTGGGATGAAGAACCCAAATAGCAAAGACAGGGTTTATATAGACCCTGTGGAGACTCTTCAGTTGCCAAGGATGAGTCAGCAGAATTCGAAAAGAGGGTAAGTTCAATCACTTACGCCTCGAAAAGCGGTAACAATCAATTACCCTACTAAAGGCTACGACGATTCAGTTGCGTATCCTAATAAATGACGGATAGTCATGATTCGGATAGACTTCCCAACAAAAGCGTGCTTATCTGCCGAGAAATTAGCGCGAAAATCAAGCAGAGTATCAATTGCTGATGTCATAATTGGATATGCACAGAGATATCCTATCAAATCCCGGAAAAGGGCAAAACGGGCAAATTCATTTTTTGTTAAAAAAAAGGGGAGAAACCCTAACAACATTACATTAATGTTTCAAAACATTACATTAATGTTTCAGCTACTTCCTTGCTATTTTTCAAAACTCGAAAAGTCAAAGCAAATTCTTGATCAAGGAGTCTTGGGGCTCGAACTGGTGGCTCAGCTTCTCTACCTGTTCCACTTCTTGCTTCAGTAGCTCGCACCTGGCATTCATCTCATGATACAGCTTCAGAGCTTCATCAACCTTTTGCTTCTGCTGCTCCACCTTCTGCTTCTCAGCTGCGAGATTCTGGTGGCCGAGTTTCAAAGTTACAGCTGCGCGAATCAGCGTGACTCTGTCCTTAAGAAATTTGAAACCAAGTCTGCCCTGGACTTTGGTCAGAAGATTTTGGCACATGCCGCATAGCAATTCAGCACTCTGGACAGAAATGGTTGCAGGCGTAGCCGCAGACAGCTGCTCCAATATCCAAATGGCTTCAGTAAGGAACAGCCTCCTGTCAAAGGGCCCGATCTCCAGAGATCTCACAAATGATCGGGGGTAGGTGAGGCGCATTCGAACCACCCAGTCTACATCGGTTTGCTTCAAACCTAAAGTGATATCAAAGATAAGTTACGATGTCAAACTCGCAAGTAAATAATGCGATGTGCGAACAGTAAAGCTCTACTTACCAGTTCCTTCTAGAATTTCATGAAGAGAAGGAATGCGGGCTACTGGGTTGGTCAAAGACTGCCCTCGCTCCATAGCTCTCCTATCAGCTGCGAGCTCCAACCTCTCATAGTCGGGAGGAAGAGTGTAGGCCGCGCCAGCTGCGACTGCATTCCCAACCTGCGAGCCCCAAAAGCTCCACGCAGGGGTAGGTGCCATTGGCTCAGCCATCGCCGGAGGCGAAGGGACAGCCGCATTCGCTTGTCGAAGGACGCTCTCGGATGCGAAAGCATTAGCAGCACTTGTCCTTACCTCCTCAGCACCAACATGGACATCTTCATCCATCAGCACAGCATCACCTTCAGCATCATCGGAAAGTTCGATGATGTCCTCGAGTGGCTCACTTGCGTGTTCAGCAGCTGCGACGGGCTTCTCGGTATGGGAGCTCGGAATCGGAACATAGGACGCAGAAGGCTGACTTCTCTGCTCCAACACGGTTTCCTTAGCATGGCCTGCGATATCCAATGCGATAATATGAGGTAACTTGTGCTATAAGTTATTTCGATATCTTTGCTAAAAGCTAAGAGTAAGCACCTCCACGCGAAGGTGGGATTGAAGTATCTGCATCATACACTAAGGACGTGGAACCATGTCCTATTAGTGTCTCCTCACTAAGCAAGTATTTAAAAAGGGCGTGACCTGGGATGCGAAGAAACCAGTCATGAGCCTGTTTCAAGTTGCTCAGGTCTAGCACATGCATATCGCTCAAATATTTACCTGAAGGCTCTCCGCACTTGTCTACTAGCCAACGGCGGATGTCAGCCTTTGACAGACCATGCTTTAACGCACCCACAATAACATCCCTATAAGTTACTGCGAGATTGAAGATCTCACCTTTATCGCCGCCCGCGATTTCCTCAAAGTCCGCTTGGACTTGCTCCAGTGCTGCTGCATCCTCTTCCGGAACGGCATCTTCCTCCTCCGCCTGGGGAACCACTTCTTCGGGAAGCTCATCTTCCTCGTTAGCTGGACGCACTAAGTCGTCGACATGTTGCTCTTCGAGGCTCCGCTGTCTCACACGCTCGAGCTCCTCCTCTTCTCGCTGCCTTCTTCTTTTAGCAGCTTCCGCGGCTGTCTTCCTGGACTCAGCAAGAATGTCCTCGCTTATGGGGTCGTCGGGAATGCCAGAATGGGCATCTCTCTTTTTTCTCTTGGCCAAAAGGCCACCAATGGTCTCATCATCATCATCATCATCTGCAAAGATATGATTGGTTTAAGAAAAGAAGTGCAAACAAGTTACGATAATGGGAAAGGAAGTGCAACGGAGGTACCTCCTGATTCTTCCTTATGCATCACAACTGTTGTTCCTTCTTCTTCATCACTTTCTCGGGGCTCCTGCCTCTCTTCCTCTTCTTCTTGATTGAATGGAATGAAAGACTCAACTGCGAGCTCTTTCCGCACTTTGCTGGGCATGAGACCTTTGCCTTTGTCCTTGATAGAAAGGGACCTCACCGGAGGAGAAGCTGGAGCACTTCTAGGGGAGGAAATCGTAATTCCCTTTTGTCTAGGTCTCTTCACTCTCGGCGCCGCAGTCGCTGGAGGGGACGGAGCATCTCCAGGAGGAGACGGAGCCGGAGCATTGTCTATCAGCGAGTCAGCGAAAGCATTCATGACTGCGCGAATTTTGGTTTCGACCTCAGGGGCCATCCTCCATGCTAGCCGGAACGACTGCCTTTGTCTTCTGGTGGCAACAATGGTGTTGACCAACGATTTGGAGCGGTCACCAGACGCGAATCTCCGCACGTGACACTACAGCAAACAGCACAGAATAAAGGTGTCAGCATAAGAAAATCAAGAAGCTTGACGCACATGAAGAAATTGCTTACCTCAGCGAATGCCTTGCTGTATCTGACGACATGCATGTCGTCCTTCTTAACTGCGGCGACCTGCTCCTTCAGAATGACATCAGGACACAAATGGTTCTCACGATCCAACAGTGAGTAACAACCATACTCAGACTCGCTCAGACTGCAATTGGGGCGAAACGGAAAAGAGTTTCTTTTGATCAAGGGAGCTCTACTGGGCTGCGCGGCCGACTCCGTCTCAATCCTCGTTTGCTGGGCAACCCAGTATGCGAGCCAGTTTTGGGAACAACCACCCTCGCGGGTTCCCGCAGGCTGCTCAAAGGGAAGATTGTTCATAAAGACCGTCTTGCACTCCTTTGATAGCAAGCGCTTATAGCATCCCCTGATAATAGACTGGGGCCAGATTGATGGAGCCACCGCATCAAAACCAAACTGAGGAGAAACTCGAGTGGGGTCAACGTCCACGGTAAGCTTTTCATACCTCGGCGCGAGCTCACGAATATGCTCTGCGAGGGCAGGGAGGGAACCTCGCAGACACCAGCAAAAGAACTCGCGGTAGCGCTCATGGAAATGCGGTCCCCCTTCAAAGAGAAGCTCTTCTGAGAAGACAATACCTTTAGAGGGGTACAACTTTGGAAACCATCGCACGTTCTCAATACGCGTGGCGTAGGGCCTGGCAGTAAACTCCTTCCATTTGTCGCATATCAAACTCCAAACACACTTGGTGTTGCCCGCTCCGAACCATCTCGCAGCCCTTCCGCTGTTGCGCGCTTCCGTCTCGCCTGGGGGACACCACTTGTCAAGTTTGAGAGCAGTTGGAGCATAAGACGGCCATCGCTCGAAAACCCACATTGTCAAAAAGGAAATATTGACAAAAGTCAGTACGTCGAGGCGGCCACGCGACTCTTTCATGGCTAGAACCAGCTGATCAAGCCTATAGTAGAGCGTGCCTAAGACCAAGGGCCCGAGTGCGACTCTCTGACCAAGGGCGAGCCTCACAGCAAGTGGCAAAACATGGTAGAAAACCCCATCATGCGGGTGACCATCGATCAAATACCTCGACAACCAAGCACAGAGGAAGGCACAAAGGGTCAAGTGATAGCCTTTACCCTCTACATAATTCTCGGCCTCTGGGTTCTCACTCAGGAGCTTCTTAGTAATGCTGTTGTTCGCATAGTCTCGGAAGAAGTACTGCAACCATTTGTTCCAGGTGTTCTTCGCAGACGTATCAACCAACTGCCAGTTCGGAAGGGGCTTTGTAGTGGTCCACCGGGTGGAGATTTTCTTTACCTCTGCTAGGCATTCCTCCATCTGCGTGTATAAAGAAATCTCCGCAGATGACCTCAAAGGACTCAAAGGGTCTACCTCGCCCATGGGGGAAAGTTCATACAGCATTTGCACGTCCTCGAGTGTAGGAGCAGCCTCGAACTCAGCAAAGTGGAATGTGTGAGTCGCAGGCGAGTAGCCGGACAGAAGGTCTAGAAGCATGGAATGATCCAACTTCACGGCAGCACCCTTCATAGCACGGATAGAAAAATATACGCCGGCTTCATCAAGAGTCGCGGCGTGATGATCCAACACGTGGTCAATCCACTCATCCATATAGTCCAATTTCTGGACGAACGCTTGAGTAGAAATCGCAGTATATGGGAAGTGACCGTTCTCGATTCCCAATCGAACCACATCCTCGGAACCAATCAACTCGAGTAAAGCTGAGTTAACTGGGCGAGTCAGTGTCAGCAATCGCTCAACCGGGACAGGATCAGGCATCCTCTTCGCCTTCACCCTCGCATGGTAGAAATCTTTCCCACCTAAAAAGGGGGCTTTTCGCCACAAGGCCTGCGGAAGGTCGGGTATCTCTTCATCTTCCTTGACAGGTCTGGTTCCTTTTGTCTTGGCCATTCCTGCGGAAGAGCAAGAAAAAGGGGGGAGAAATACCACACTTCAGTTTGAATTTTGAAATTCAAGATCTATGCAAAGAAAGACGAACAGTCTCTGGTATCAATTTCAGAAATCAGGGAGTTTCAAGATCTCACATCCGAAGCCCTTATCATTGCAAGTTTAAAGCAAAAGTGGGTTCAAAGATCAAGGCTTCCTTGCAAAATTTCAACAGATTATATGTTCTGGGTTTACAAATTCAACGCGGTTCAAGGCAAACACTGGTATCTCAAATCAAAATTAAACGAGGCCAACCTTGTTTTCTTGAAGCTTGCTTGGATATGCACAATTGAAGAACACGATTTGCAGTTCTGAACTGATGATTGATGATCTGAATCTGCTCTCGAAGATCTCCGGGTACCATTCACTTTATGAGAAAGAAGTGATGCTTTGCAATAATGGGGGTACAAGGTATTTATCCAAAACAATGAAGGGTTGCGTCCTTTCAGTAGTCGAATCGCAACCGTCACCGTCGTATCGCGGAATCACATGGCAAGCCGACGTCACGCCTAAAACCCTAAAGGCCAGACGGCACGACTCTAGGGGTTTTAGGTCATAATGGCACGCACGGGGGCTGAACTTACCCATATTTGAATTGGTGCGTGGCGGCGACGCGCATGTTGGTTTCCGCGCATGGAAGCCTATACAGCTATGAGTCTTCACGCGCAGAAAGGGGGCTAATGTAGATAGTGCTTTCTGAGCTGACAGAACTTGGCCACGTGGCAACCATCCAGCACACCATATTGTGCTCCACACACATTGGATCACCAGCCGAGCTGATCCATGTGGGGGCTGCGAGACAGAGCCCTCTCATACCACTGCACGGGACTTGTAGGGACTTAGTGGTTTGGAGGCTAGAGTAAGCCCTGTCGCGTGCGAGCCAAGCCCGCACGCGACCTTTAGTAACTGTTTTGAGAGATCTATGGCACGAGCTCCATAAACCCGGTCAATCCGGTCAAACCCGGTCAGCCTCGTAACGGTTCCGGTATTCGCGCACCACGTGCTCTAACGGTCCCTATATACTCGGATGAACGTGCCGTTATGGTTAAGCTAATTAAGCCGCCATCAATGGGCGCATTAACCACACTACAACGGTCATGTTCTCCAGTATATATAGATCGTCAACCTTTCCATACAAAGGAGAACACACTTGCCATACGCGGAAGCTCTGCCAAACCTCTGTCTCTCTCTCTGACATTGCTACTGACTTACTCTCTCCCTACACACAACCCTACTCTTCCTGTGCGATCCTTGATCCACTACATACGGTGTACACGGAGGTCTCCCCGCCGGAATCTCTTGTGCACACCTACCAAACAAAACAGGGGAGAATAGGGGACAAATTGAGACAAAACAGAGCATGCAAAAGAGCGTTGATTACGCTGGCGACAGAAACCGGCAAATCTGAGAACGGAAAACCCGATCAACCCGCAAGAAACGTGAACTGGAGAGAAAGCGAGAAAAACTTAAAATTGGTTGATGAGAGGTCACTGCGACGCCGAAAGCTAGAACAAGCCGAGAAATAAACTGAAAATTGGATGATCTACAAGATCGGGAGACTTGAATCAAGATGAACTGAAGTAAAACAGAACATGAAAAGCGGCGTTGACTTCGCCGGCGAAGACCCAGTAAAAGCTGGGAACGGGAAACACAAATCACCCACGAGAGCAGGGGGTAATGGAAAGACGGATCTGGTTAAAAAACGGAATTTTTTTAAAAGTGAAAGAAGATAGATCTCGGCGGCGGCGATAGCCAGGAAGGGCCGAGAGAAACGGAAATTAGGGTTTTCTAGAGATTGGAGAGAGGATTTTATCTCTCTAAAGCACACCCTTTTTTATTTTTCCATGCTGTATTATTAAGGTTGATAAATTAACTTATACTTTGCTAATAATGTTCAGGTGCGGCTAATTTCAGTCTCCTCGTTAGGCGCGGTCCCGTTTTCGATTTGCGATGTTCCGATTGAGAAATGGAACATCAAGAAACAAGTGAACTTGACACACTCCAAGAAAATTTGTTTGTATATTCGTGACGATGTGAGGGACTTTTATTGATCTGAGGGTCCCAAAGTTGGCGTTTCTATAAGAGATTGATTGTGGTGAGTTGAAGGTGGATTCCTGGAAGACTTAAAGGAATTCAAAAGTCTCTAAGCGTGAGTTTTTCTCATAATCAGTTTATTCTTGAAAATGATCTTACTAATAAATATAATATGTTCCTTAACCAAGAAGAGCTTTTATGTTTTCAAAGATCTAGATCTAATTGGATCTCTAAAGAGGATTGAAACACTGAGTTTTACCAAATTTCTACTATTTTTAAAAGGAAAAGAAAATATAGTTGCATGCTGAGAGATGGTTGCTGGATTAACAAAGAGGATGGGTTTAAGAAGTATGCTACTGATTATTTTACTAACTTGTTCTGCCCCTATTAGATTGTTGACTTTGATCTTTCTTTTCATTGGTTTGCTGATAATTGTCCTAAAATTTATCATCTTGATGCTGCTAACTTGACCAACCATGTCACTGACAAAGATATCAAAGATGTTTTCTGGAGCATGAACCCCAACAAAGCTCCTGAAAAAGATGGTTTTTTAAAAAAATAGACAAAATAATATTGGACCATTTTGCAAGATGACGTGTGTGGCTTCCTCAAAGATTGTTTTGATAAGATTTTTTCCCTGCTGAGTTTAATTGTATCCAGCTTTGCCTTATTCCAAAAGTGGATAACCCTACTATCAACCTTTGTAATACAGTGTACGAAGCTATCTCTAAGATTATTGTTGTTAGAATGAGAACCCTCCTTGTTAATATAGTTAACCCATTTCAAAGTACCTTCATGCATGGTAGATCTAATAAAGATGATATCGTTATTACTCAAGAGATGGTTCAATAAGTATGTCTAGGATAGACAAAGTTGGGGGCAAGATCATCAAGATTGATCTTGGAAAAGTCTATGATATGTTGTTCTGGTATTTTATTCAAGATAATCTTGTTTTCTTTCCCTTTCCTGATAAGATTATCACTTTAATTATGCACTGTGTTACTTTTTTTAGACTTACTGTGTTACTAGTATTACCACTGAAATTATTTGGAGAGGCAGTTGTCTTGAGCCTTTCAAACCTGGGAGATGCCTCACACAGGGTGACCCTTTGTCACCCTATCTGTTTGTCCTTTTTATGGAAAGGCTCTCTCATGTCATGATCACTCATTTGGTTAAGCATAATGTTTGGTAAGGGGTCAAAGCTTCTAGAAATGGCCCTACTATCTCACATTTTTTCTATGTTGATGATCTTATATCTTTTGGTAAATGTGATGAAAGTACTAGCACTACTACTATGAAGAATGTTCTTGATGACTTTGATAAGATCTCTGGTTTAAAAGTCATTATGAGCAAGTCCAAGATTTTTCTCTACAAGAATACTCCTAAAAGAAGGCAAATGGTCATTACTAGTAGTATTGGTATCTCATGTACTAACAATCTTGGTAGGTACATTGGGACTAATATTGTTCATGATAAGTTCAATAAGGATTGTTTCAAGGATTTGATTGCTAATATGAAGGACAAACTTGATTGTTGGAATCTAAGACTCTCCTTTGCTGGTAGAGCTACCACTCACTCAGAGTGTACCTGCCTCTCTTCCTTCTTATGCCATGCAAACTACTGTTCTTTCGTCGTAATACCACTGACAAAATCTGCAGAAATTTTGTTTGGGGTGATTCCATTCAGAAGAAAAAAATCCACCTTGTTTATCGTAACACTATTTGTAAGCCAAAAGAGTTTCGTGGGCTGGGTCTCAAGAAATTCAGGTTACATAACTTTGCTATGATTAGCAAACTCACTTGGGACCTTCTTTTTTATAACAAGCATTTATGGTGGGAAGTCATCTCTAAAAAGTATCGCTCTAATGTTTTTTTGAACTATTGTAGGAGGAACTCCTCTTCCTATATTTGGAAAGGAAATTTTCTTACCAGGCCAATTGTGTCAAAAAAAATTCAAGTTGAGTGTGGGTAATGGTTTAAAGATATCTCTCTGGAAGGATTGGTGGTGTGGTAAAGAACCATTATGCGACAAGTACCCCTATCTCACCAACAATGACACTGTGAGCACTTTAATTGATGCTTCTGGGAACTGGAATTTGAATGATTTTAGCAGTTCTATTTCCATGGAGGAGAAGTAATAGATTTCTACGAATGTTCTTCCCACCTCCATTGTGTCTGATGATGCACCCTTTGTGGTGAACCCTGATATGGGTAACTTTACTGTGGCTGTTGGCTATAATAGCTTTTTTGATAAGACTTCTTATAGTTCTATTACTACTATAGGTGATTGGAGCAACCTTTGAAAGTAAAAAAATCCCTTACAAAAGTATTCACTTCCTTTGGAATATTCTTCATGAGAAAATTATGACCAACGATACCAAGAAAACTAGAGGTTTCACTGATAATTGAGTGCAACATTTGTGGTATAGCTGAGAACTGTGAACATGTGTTCATAAAGTGCACTGATGTTCATAAATTTTGGACTCATCTTTGGGATGAAAATTGGAGCAATGCTGACACCAATTTGAATTTCAAAGTTTGGGTGGCCAAGAATCTTAAAAGAAATTGTTCGAAGGAGAAAACTAACCACAATATTTGATTTTCCTATACCCTTTGGCGCATATTCGCTGGGAAGAAATGAATATGTTTTAAATAATATTCTTGATAACATCCTATCTGATCTCAAAACAGGTTATGCTCAACCAGGGAGCCTTTTCCCCCTCTCTTTGAATTTATTTATTGTCTTGACAACCCTAATGTAGGAAATCGGTGTGTGTATGAAATCAATGGACTGGGATATCTCTGAGTCGTGTGAATCACCCTTAGATTAAGGTATTTCGGTGGTATACACACGAAATCGATAATCGGATAAAACAGAGATTTTCAAGAACAAATATGGTTGCTATGAATTTCCGAACTCACAGGTTCTCTCTGTGTTTCTGAATTCGACCAAAACTGACAAATATTGAGGGAGAATGCGGTTAATCTAACGGTTGCAACCGCCATATTTCAGTCCGTTTTTCAATGAAAAAAATAATTCAGACCGCCGCCAGGGGCGCTGCCCCCGACCCTCCTGAACCCCCGCAGTCGTCCGGGAGTTCGTTGTCCAAGATATTAGCATAGTTGTGTGCACGCGTGTACTCCACACCTCCTAACGTGTACAACGTATATACCAACGTCTACCTTGGTCATAAGTGAATCCGATTACACAAATGGCCGAGATGACACTAAAATCACCACCTAATAGTCATTGGTGCCCCCTAATGCAGATTCTATCAAAGCTCAACGTTGATGGATGTGCAAGGATGAACCAGAAAAGGCTGACTTTTTGGGTGTCTTCAGAAACAAGAAAGGAAGATGGTTGGTTGGCTAAATGGGGAAGCTACATAACACTACTAGCCTTGAGGCAGAAATATGGGGCATATACATGGGGATTACGGTTGCTTTTCATAACAACTGGAAGGTGGAGATTGAATGAGACTGCAAACATATTGTTGATATCTTCAATGGAAAACTCACAGGACCTTCTTCCATGAGAGCCGAGATCACTGATGGTATGTTCTTGCCCAACAAGATCAATGGCCACGTTAAGCTGATTCCAAGATATGCAAATGAGGTGGCTAATGCATTTGCCAACCTTGGAGCTGAACAGTGTGAAGATCTCCGCATGGTAGATTATCAACCTGAGGCAGTTACGGGCCTCATTATCTCTGACATTATGGGTATTGAAATGTTCTTGTAAATCAGTTGTTTACGTGGCTTTTGTACTTTGATTTGTATTTTAATTTCCGCTGGAACGAGAAAAAAAGAATAATGGTTTTCTTCTTCTATTGTAGCACATTTGACATACAATGAATTTGTTTGTTTTCGTTATATGATTCAAAGTGTTTCTAACAGTTTGATATTTGAACGAGAAAAGCTCTATTTGATTTTACGTAAGAATATATTTATGCATCCATCCAAAAAAGAGTTATGACTAATTATAGTTCAATTTAGTCATTTTGGTACATAGTTGTTGCCATATACATGTGCCTAAAAGAACATATGCTCATGATTCGTTCAAGGCAGTGCCCTCGGACACAGGTTATGCAGTATTTCAGCAGCAGAAGAAGAAGAGATATGCATTTGAGGGGAAGAGAAAATGAGAGGATTAGAGCATCCACAATAGTGTATTCTACAACTTAGCTATATATTTACGAATTCTATTTTAGCCAGTGAATATATTATGTTTTGCTCCAGTAGTGTTAGCCAATTTTCATCCACAATTTATTTTTTTAATTGTAGAGTTCTACACAAACTATAAATGTAAGGTGTGAGAAATTCTAGGAAGTGGGAACGTGGGAAAACAATTTGGAAAAATAATTTGGATGAGAATAAACGGAAGTTATTACCAATTGTGGGTGTACATAACTCCGGATTTGATTTATAATTCGATGAAGCATAATTAATGACATACTACTAGGGGTGCAACTTGGGCGGGTTGAACCCGACCAACCCGAGCCCAGCCCGAACTTAAATAGGGCCTGGACGCATAATTTTGGTAATTTGGACGGGCTTGGACAAGAATTCTCAGCCCGAATTGCAATTAGGGTCGGGCTTGGGCACAAATATCGAACGACGGGCTAACCCGAATTGCCCGATTTGCATGACCACTACGTATAAATATTATATTTTGAAAGAATTATGTATCATATCTAACATGAATATGCCACTTTTCTTTCAAGTGTTAACGATATTTTTCATCATTCTTGTGTTCTTCAACTAGTTGATATGTTTTTTTTACCAATAATTAATTATTCTCTTGTGTTTTTAAGAAGATATTATGTTTAATGTACTAGCCCGAATTCAACCCGAACCCGAATTGATTTATACGAATTTGGGCTCGGACGGGTTGAGAATGCTCTTAACTCGGGTCGGGTTGGGCTTGGGCAGCCACGACAGAACTCGGGCTCGGGCTTGGACAGGGGTGCTAACCCGTCCAGCCCGCCCGAGTTGCAGTCCTACATACTACATCATACTCTTTTAATTTAAATAAGGAAATTACAATGTCATATGAGCAGTGGCGGATCCAGTATTTCAAATGAGGTGGGGCTAATTTGTCGGAGAGAAGAAAATTATAAATTCAATATTGTTCGCACAATTATGCAATAGAACTATAATTGAATCACGTACTACAAGTTTTTCATATGAATTTGCTAGAAATAATGTAATATCTATATATTTTCTAATGTACATCAAAATTTCAGAAAAATGGTTGATTGGTGGGGTTAAATTTACTCTATATATAAGAATAATAATTTCTCAAAAAGATAAAAGAATAATACCGTTTAAAAAGGTGGTTTTAGTAAATAGAGATACAACAAGATATTTGAACTAACTGAAATAAGTTTTTGGATCAGAGTTGCAAATGTATTGAATAAAGTAAATTATAAGGCTGTATTCATTCGACAAGAAAGTTGTCCGGGAAAGTTGTTCCCGGAAAAACGAAAAAAAAAAAATGAATTTCACTTTCTCGTGTTTGTTCACTTTGCAAGAAAAGAAAGTTCAAATATATGATTCCTGCGAAATCCTGTCAAATTTGTGGGATGTGTTTTACAGGAATTTGACTTCTATCAGGAAAGTTAAAATCTGTGGGATCCAAAACTTTCCTTCAGACTGAATGGCCAAAATATCAAAAGAAAATTGTTTTCCATCAAAATTCTTTCCTTTCCTGACAACTGAACTGAGCCTAAAGAGTGTTCAGGATTGAGAAAAAACTACAAAAGAATGTTCTAAAAAAATATTGAATAAAGAAAATTATAAAGAGTGTTAAGGTTTGAGAAAAACTACGAAAGAATGTTCTAAAAAAGAAAAAAATGGGTATTTGTAAGAAGAATCGAACACTGACTCTTACGCTAAGACGCTATAACATACCATCGAGAATTATACCATCGAGGCAGAGGCAACTTATCACATTGTTTGATTGTTGTTATCGAATTTTATATAATACAGAAATAAAATTCGAAAATATAACATATATAATATACATATATAATATAATATATATGTATATATATAATAGTCGTACGAAATATCCAGCTGGGGCTATCGCCCCACCTGGGCATATGCTGGATCCGCCCCTGCATATGAGATAACCCCAAAATTTTGCGTAAATGTTTACCTCAAAAAGAAGAGAAGTTGCAGCTAGGGTGGTAGCTGAAGTGGTAGAGCGTTGGAAGCTCCTGCATAAGGTCCCGAATTCAAACTACAAAACAATTTCTTAAAAAAAAAAAAAAAAAAAAAAAAAAAGTTGTATGCAAATTACAGTTTGAAGTCTACCTCAAGCTATACAAATCTTAGTTCAAAATATCAAAACTTTTCCTTATTCGGGAACAAAACTAACGCAAAAACAACAATGATTCCTGCAATCACAAGAACCATATAAAAGAAGGGAGCTATGTCTGGGACAGATTCAATTTGTTTTTGGGAAGGACTTGGTGCACGGGCTGCAAAGCTTGGTGATGAATCGTATCTCCTTCCCGTGGAAAACGTCCCAATTCGAGACCCCCTCCCATCTTTCAGTAGCCTGAACCCCTCCCTAAGCTTGCGAGAATAAAATGATTCAAAGTAGTTTCTTGTTGGCATAGTCGGGTCATCGGCGGACCTGTTGTTTAGTTTCGAATTTGGGGTAAGTATTACACTTGGAAGCACCCCGAGATTTCCAGTGCTTAGATGGTGGTTGCCATTTTCAGCTGAACTTGCACTGATGTGGGAAGCTATGAGGACTAGGAGCAAGAGAACAATTGACAAGAGTTCCAACTTGCCCATCTCTGTAGCAGATAGAGAGAGATCTTGTGGAAGGCTGAAATTTTTTCTTGCATTTCTCACAAGATTTGTCGGAAGGTTATTATAGGACAAATGGTTCCATGTTTGTTGGGTTCTAAATTGAGTAAATCCTAAAAACTATGTTCCAATTAAGGTGAATTGTGTCTAAAAATAGTTAGGTACAACTCGTGCAACTATTTATAACTATTCATACACAAGAAACATGAATAAGATGGTTGTATGGTGGCTGTGAATCTCATAATAGAATGTGAAACACGTGTAATTTGTTTGAAGTACCGTTCGTTCTATGATCAAATAATGGAACTTGAACAGAATCGTCGCATTACTTCTCAGAGATTCAAATTACATAGTACGTCAGATGAAGGTGTTATACAACAAAGAATTGGGCATTATATAAGTATCCTACAGAAAGGTCTTTACGCAAATGGGTGTTGTTCCTCTATAAGCAAAGTGAATTAATTACCAATCATCGATCCCAAACAGAGATTCCTGATCAAATATCAGTCATCATCTTTGAATTCTCTGTTCGTCAAAAACAATAAGACAAGTGTAAATAGAGAGGAAATCACTCGCATTCTTTACTATGTTACAAATGATGATAAAAGGGTCTCATACCTGCGGTCTAGGTAGCGAGGTTGGATGCCAGAGCCCTGACACGTGGTGCACGTCAAAGAACCAGCACCGTCACAGTTGATGCACCGTGAGACTTCTGTTTCACCCCCACCCAGCTCTACAGACACGTTTCCAGATCCCAAGCAAAATCTGCATTTTTCTAGGGAAGCACATGGCACAAGAAAAAACTTATCATGAAGAGTCTGCAACTTCCATAAGAAAGCAAAAAGCCTTGTTACTTTTAGTATTCTTGGAGTATTCAGTTTTATTTCAAGTTGTTTTTACTATAACAATCAACACTCAAGCAGTTACATTAATTTAAAAAAATCTACCACCATTTTCTTGATTTTCTAAGAATCTTGTTTGCAAAACTCAATCAAGAGCCAAGGGAATTTGAACAAATCTTCAATCTTTTACATGAGGCAATGATTATATTATGTTTTGGGTACATGACTTCTACGCATATCGGTTAAAACGGGTTGTTCCGGCTTGGCCCGTTCGATTCTGTTTGGTTTGTGTTTTGTACATTTTGGGCTCTGTTCGGTTTATTTTGGTTCAATTTAGCTCGGTTCGATCCGGTTTGCGGTTTTCCGATTTGAACTTGCAACCCTCGTATGAATGAGCCTGTGATTGGTCGTACTCCGGATTCTTCTTGTGAAAGACAACTTCCAAGTTCTCATGACGTGGTTTTTAAACTGAAGATAACTGCAATAATCTACTGTAATACTGAAATAATTGAATTATCGTTCATATCTGATCAACAAGGTAATTTATAAGGGTGAAGAAGGAGGACACATTGGCCTAGTATCACCACCAAACTCATCGGAGATAAAATCTCCACAGAAACAGCTGGATGAGGTGTTAAAGGGTAAAACCTCAAAAGCACGCCAAACATAACCTATATATGTTTCCCTTTCAAACAAGGATTATGAGAAGAAAGAACTGTTTTTTGGATTTTATGCATTTTGTGAGTCCCTGAATAGACCTTCGAAAAAGTAAAGAACACAAATATGGTTTTCCCCTATATATATTATTATGGATATGAGTTGAAAGAATCATTTAAAATAAGAAACTATGTTTATGCATAATCCATTGTCGGAGTGTGATCCATGTCAAGACTATACATGCTCTCTCCAAGCACATTAGAGAAACCATATGTTGACCTAGGGCAAGCCATCGGCCCCATGACCCGAAAACCTGCCCGGCTCAGCCCAAAAATATTAGGTTTTGGACCTAGTTTTTGTTCCCCCTAAGTAGGGCTTCGGCTTCAATAATTAGACCGATTAAATTTTGGGCCGGGCTTGGGCACGATGTAGCAGGCCCAGCCCCGACCCATCTTCGGCCCAGGCTGGCCCGAAGATATAATGTACTCAAATTAATTTATACTAACATAAATCCATTATGGTGCGTAATAAGTATCCAAACAGACCCTAAGGACTAAGGTCCAAGCTCGCACAAGTCTCGAGCAGATGAAAGTCTGGTTGAATTTTGGTACATTTGCAAGTTGCAACAGATGTCTGATTTAGTTTTGGATGTTGATTAAAATTGATTGATAGTTTGGGTTCGTGCTAGGACCTGGGCTTGGATTTGCCCCAGAAGTTAGGGGGCTGCGCTTCAGATTAAAGCCCGTAACTTGGGCCGGGCCGGGCCGGGACAGGCTTGGGCAATGTTTAAAAAATAGTCAGCCCAATCAAGCCCGGCCCTAACCTGGCCCATGGCCAGTACTATGTTGACCTTAGATATCCTTGCTTACAGTAAATCCAACTGTGTTCCAACAGTCCCTAAAGTTCTGAAGGCAGTCCCTACACTCTTACCAACACGCTAACGCAGTATTATTCTTATCACGGAACAGAAAATGTGAAAAAATGCATGTGAAACACAAGCGGATCCACCGGGCTCTAGAGAACTCAGAAGCATCCGTCACTAAATAACTACGATACTGCATAGGTACAATGTTGAAAACTCTAACTATAAGCACAGAAACAGATACCAGAATAAAATGGAGATGCTGAAACATCCATTTTGAACAAATGGGAAGACGCTGAAATGGCAAGGAGATGCAAGTGTGTGTGTGTGTGTGTGTGTGTTATTTGTATATGACAGTTATCTATTAATCATTGTCTGATAAGAGTAATACGTAGATTGAATGTATTAAGTACATTAATAGATAGGTAATTAGTGTATGAAATTGATAAGAGATTAAATCAAAACTAGCAAGTAAATTATAGGGATTGGACATAAAATGACTGCCCTATTGTGGGTCAAGCGTGAGAGATTATTTTAGATGTTTCAGGGGGTGATCATTCAGTTTCAGAGTTACTATACTCTGGTTACTAACTATTGGAGCCGTCTCACACACCCGACAGAAGAAGGTGGAAATTCTATTTGAAAGCACGAGGAAGATGGTAAGCCAATGGCAGTATGGTATAGAACCATTAGGTGTCGCTTTAAGTTTTGACATACAATGACATCAAAATTCACATGCTAAAGATGGAAGTCTTGAAATAGAATGCGGTTCCAATTTGGACCCAACTTTGAACCCCAATGTTCAATGCAATGTTATCAATAGTGCAACATAAATCAATCCTTTAACATTTAACATCAATTTAATTCCAAAGGTCTCATGCAAGCAATAGAACAAACACATACATAAACCACAGGAGAGATTAGAAAACACATACGAGCACCAGAACCATTGCAAGGGAAGCATGGCTGAGTGTTGTCACGCTTAGCCTGCAAAAATTCACAATTCACATACATTAACCAAAACCCTTTTCTCAAAAAAAAAAAAAAAAAAAAAAAAAACACACACACAATTCACATACATAAACCAAAACCCTTTTCTCCAAAAAATAAAATAACACACACGCGCGCGCGCACACACACACACACACAACCCTCTAGCCATATTCAATCTCACCCAAAAGAGAACGAGCTAAAAATACTTACAGCACTATCAATTTGGGATTCATAAAACACTGGAATTCCAATGCCAGCTGCAATGCTCACAACTCCCACAGATATCGCCACTATCTGCCAATTTAGCGACAACCCATCAACTGTTTGATGAAATGACTGAACGAAACCTGACAAACAGTTGAAGAAAAACGCATATGGGTAAAGAGAGAAACCGTGTTTTGATCAAGCTCGATTGCTCTGACGCATGGGTACGACAATGGCGACCGTCGATTTAGGGTAGACTTGGATATGGAGAGAGAGGACGAGGAGAGCTTGAGAGGGCAATGGAGGAACGGAGAGTGAAGCGACGGTGCTATTGACATTTTTGGTGTTCCGTTGGAGTGTTGTTTATGTGTCTGGTTTTGTTTCTTCAAGGCGATGGCTAGTCCGAAGAGAATTTGGATCATGTGGGGTTGGAGTCCGTTTGGGCCACAAGAAGTTGGGTGAGTCAACTCAAGTAACACTACGGCGGAAAGATAAATAAATTCACACATTAAACAGAATTTTAGACATAATTTTATGTTTTAGTGACTTTAATGTTAATATTTTTTAAGGGCATATTTGATGCACGAATTAGAAATTGGGGGTATATAGGGTGTCACAGTATTATAAGGGGTATTAGTATTAAGGTGTATTAATTATACTGATAGGATAATGTAACTTGTTTGTTTAAGAATTATGACATATTATCATGTTAAAGAGTAATGTGTTTGTTGAAGTAGGAAAATGCAGGATTTACCGGCAAATGAAAATAATGCCCGCACAAAGATGGTCAAGTAAACAAGGACTGCATTCTATCCCCCGATAACATCACATGTTTAGGGGAATTTTGGCTAGACTGAAGCGTTCATTTACCCATGTCAGCAAAAAAAATATTCAAACGGTACTTTCTAAAAATTCAATAATAAATCATTGGTTGCACTGTGTTGATGCTAAAAGGATAGATAAGAACGAAACGATAACAATAAGACAGAAAGATAATGTTCGGTCTCAATATTAAAATAACAAGAAGGAATTTCAAGATAAAATAATAGTTAAGCATTACTAAGTGACAGACAACAAGTTCAAAATGTCTTGGAGGTAAAACTTGTCACACACCACTAATAAATCACATAATGTCACCCTTCAATAGGAGTCGAATCCATTGCAGTCGGAGGTGCTCCGGTATACTTAAGAATGTATCAACTCTCGTTTCCACATTAAGAATCATTTGCAAAGCACGAAGACAATAAGCACTATCGAGCTCCACCTTCTTCAAATCAGCATATATGGTTCTTCGAGTTGCAGATAAATCGTAGTCATATCCCACCTTATCAGCCAACATCTCCATCTTTCTGTAACATGTTTGAATGAATAGCTTTGAAGATTTTGTGATTGCAGACAGCAAGTCATCATCATCAAATTGGTCCCTCTTCTTGAAAAGATTGCTCCCCCATCTGTTCTTTTTTGTATTACTTACATATTCTTGCACGTCCAATAGCTTGTCATCAATGGTGATGGGATTACTAGCATCATATGCGGGTCCTTCAACGTTCACCTAAAGAAAGTATGATAAAAATAATGTGCTTAAAGTAAAATATGCTATTTTAGCACTAAATTGATATTATCAAAGAAAGAAAAATAGTCGCTAGCATAGCATACAAGTACACAATTGAAACAGTCCCACAACTTCTTACATGCGGTCTTTGTCAAAGATAAAAATTCGCTCGTCCATGTATGTGAGTGACTTCCCCTTCACTACTGCGGCATTTATGTCGACCTATAGAGTAATTCCGTATTACAATAACTAATGTGATATATGACATTGTAGTTAAAACGAGCTCGACAAATATCTACTACATAACTTCAAATAGTCTAGATAAACATCTTCATTTGGTATGACAACTGTTGTGTCCTCGTCATTCAATCCAAATGCGTTTGTTCTCAACATGCCTAGGGCTGCCCCATGCATCATCTTCCACATCTTAATTTATATATTCGATGTGTGAATTAGCACAAATAGTTATCTCACGCATTGAACGGATAGCTTTCTTCTCTAACTCTAACATGTGACCAGACTTGTACCTGCTTTCAACGAGGAAAACGGTCCCTTGCAGTTCAAGGAGAACATTTACAAGCTATTTCTCCTCTTTCTCTGCAGCATCTCCCTTAATTTCACTATTTTCGTTAAAGCCCATGTTGTTCCCTTGCGGAGTCTTCTTCTTTCTTGCTTTTTGTGTCCGGTTGTTTGAGCTCGTTGAATTAAATTCTAAGTGATCCAAGAATAGCATGTAGTTTTTCCATTGCCCTCCAAGCATTGCAACCAATAATAGCACAACCACCGTAATTTTTAAGTTACATGAAAAGCACCCTAAAATGAACCACCAAGTTACAACAGCAAGTACAATATAGTTTTAAGAATCTCCAAGAGAAGGACCAAAATGTTTCGTAACAAAAACTCAGTTACAGGAAACCCCACTTAGAATAAATAACATAGACAGTCACATCAAATGCACCAGAAAATAAACGGATATATAAGTTATGCTACAAACTATCACTAACTCCTCCACGTTTGTAGGCCCTGCAGAAAAGTCATCATTCAAGGAAATACTCCATCCAATGATTTTTTTGATAAGTAATCAAAGCGAGTTATGTTATCCATAACTATCGTCTTGTTGTTGTAGTCCCAAAATGTGCCACACAATGTTAGAAGTTCATTAATGGCGAAGTAGACTCTTCTATATATTTTCAAACGGCGTCTTATTTAACGGGGGTCACGATTTCAAATGCAACAAGAACAAATGTGTGCGCCGCTATAAGAGTGTCATAATTGAAACGTCCCATTTCATCTCGCATCCCAAACCCCACTTGAGCAGTTAATGCTTGGATCATAACTCGATCAATCTCACTAGATCATGGTATGTTAGCCATGACCTAGTATCTACGATTCAAATAATAAAGAATAAATTGGCATTTTTATTACCTCATCTATCACACACACTAGCCTCAAACCAGCCCGGCTTAACAATTATATAGCATCCAAGCAGTCAATACATGAGTTGGAAAGCAACATAACAGCATAGTAACGTCAAACAAATCCAACAAATAACAGCAAGTTGTCAACAACTAACCAACAATACAATGTCACTACAAGTTTGAGAGTCAATTGAAAACCTAATAAACACCATAATAACGTCAAACAAGTCCAAGCCAATCAGTGTACATACATTCTGCCAACGTATCTCTCCAAGCAGTCCACTCGCCACTCCCTTCGACACGATCTATGTATTTGTGTTCACCTTCTTCGTCCTCATTAATCTGTGGTATCGTACTCTCAAATGGATCAAGAGACATCTCTCTTCGAATGTAATTATGGAGAAGGGCACAACCAATGACGAGTCTATCTTGAACTTGGAAGGAGAAATAAGACGGACTAAGCATTATAGCCCATCGTGTTTTCAACAACCCAAAGAATCTCTCAATCACATTTCGAGATTGAGCATGTTTCATATTGAAGTACTCTTTACAAGTGTTAGGGGCTGGACCAGTTAGCATTTGGTGCGCCCATGTGGGGTGCCCAATGCAATTATCCTAAACTTATGGGTTTAAGTGAGATAAGCTCAAACCTTATGGGGTTAGTAGCAAGGACATCAACCCTAGGGGGTAACGTTGCAATTATGTATAAGTCTGTCTATATAAGGAGACAGCCTCCTAGATTATTATGTGCTATGAGAGTCATAATAATATACACACTACTGTAGAGATCATGTGCTGATCATAATACAGTAAACCCTAGACTCTCTCTCTAACTAGCCTCCACTGGTGGAACTTGGTGTGGATTAGAGCTTTTGTCCTAGTGATTCGAGCCAGACTGTGGGAGCAAGAAGGGCACGTGAAAGCTAGCATCCTACGATCATCCGCTGTGCATAGGAGCTAAGGAAGACAAGGTAAACACATGAATCTTCCGCTATAATTCATGTTGTAGATCTGTATGTGATAGATCATGTTCGTCCTTCATTAGTATCAGAGCCTTAGGCTTGTTTTTCGTGCCTCGTTATGCGTTCCCGAATCAGTTAAAAAAATCAAGTTTTTTAAATTTCATAATCTGTTAGTGAAACCTATATGGTTAGATAGGGTTTTTCACGAGGATTCCAGAAATATAAATTTTGTAATTTTTGGACGAACAGAGAATTAGTTGTGAATATTTTAAGATTCTGAACTATATAAATCTGGACTATTAGATCTGAGCAGTAAAAAGATTTTTTCAAAACATGTTAAAATTGGGTTTTGAACACATAATCGGGATCAGGGTGAAAAGACGATTCCAACGATATAAGGATCGCCGGAAACGGAGGCCGGGAAGGCGGCACGTGGGCTTCACGCGCCACCGACGCCGCCTCCACGCGCGGCCACGCGCCGCACGCACCAAAAGGGCTGGCGGCGGCTGCTGACGTGGCATAGGGCTGACGTGGCAGATGACGTGACGGTACCATGTCATCACTCGGCTGGCGTGGCGACGACGTGGCAGCCACGTGGCCGCTGACATGGCATGATGACGTGGAGGGTGACGCGGCAGCTGACGTCAGCACATGGCTGGCGTGGCATGCAACGTGGCATGCTGACGTGGCACTAGGCCGACGTCGGCGCGTGACGGAGGCGGACTCGCCCACGCGAGGCGGCGCGTGTGGGCGCGTGAGCCCTCCTCCGGCCACCATTTTTCGCCAAATTTTTTCCTATATGCTCAGAATTAAATTTTCTATTTTCTGGGATTTTTTCATAATTTTTGGAAAAACAGAAAATTTTATTATTTTCCAGATTAATTAATTAGTGTTTAACACACTTCCCGAGGCAGTTAGACGTCCTTAAACACACTGTTTTGAGCCCAAATTTTTTTCTGGAGACTTAGGATATTTTTCCCTACCTTATGAGATAGGAGGTGAGATCCTAGGTAGTTGGGAGCAATTTTCGATCTTATTAGTTGATTGATTTATTGCTTATTAATTTCCAGTAATTATTCTTTAATTCTGGAAATTTCCAGAAAATTTTAGTATGTTTATTTTATTATTATACATGCTGTTGTGGGTTGAATGGATGTTTTTGATGCATGGATGTGGCTTAGATGGTTTTATATTTGGTTTTGGTTTTGAATATGTAATCAATAAAAATACGGTCTGCGTGTCGTGCATCTCTACATACTCTATTGTCTTCTCTTCTCATCTAAATCGCCTATTAGAGGTTACTTCTTGTAGATACTGCTTTCTGACAGGACAGATCTTGGCCACGTGGCAACCATCCAGCACACCATATTGTGCTCCACACACACCGGATCACCAGCCGAGCTGATCCATGTGGGGGCTGCGAGACAGAGCCCTCGCATACCACTGCACGGGACTTGTAGGGACTTAGTGGTTTGGAGGCTAGAGTAAGCCCTGTCGCGTGCGAGCTAAGCCCGCGCGCGACCTTTAGTAACTGTTTTGAGAGATCTATGGCACGAGCTCCCTAGATCCGGTCAATCCGGTCAAACCCGGTCAACCTCATAACGGTTCCGGTATTTGCGCACCACGTGCTCTAACGGTTCCTATATACTCGGACGAACGTGCCGTTATGGTTAAGCTAATTAAGCCGCCATTAATGGGCGCATTAACCACACTACAACGGTCATGTTCTCCAGTATATATATCGTTAACCTTTCCATACAAAGGAGGACACATTGTCATACGCGGAAGCTCTGCCAAACCTCTGTCTCTCTCTCAGACATTGCTACTGACTTACTCTCTCCCTACACACACCCCTACTCTTCCTGTGCGATCCTTGATCCACTACGTACGGTGCACACGGAGGTCTCCCCGCCGGAATCTCTTGTGCACATTTTGGTGAACCCGACGTGAACTTACCAGCAAAAGCAACCATGTCTCAGGAGGATGATGTCAGCAACCGATCGCCTTCCACCGAAACTCCCTCGGGAGACGAGGCCCGCCGTACTCCGACGACTCCCGGCGAAGCACCGACTTTAGAGTCTTTGGACGCCACTGTCCAAAGTCAGGCGAAAGCTCTCAAGTCTCAGTCTGCGCAATTAGAACGAATCTTGGCCGTTCTGGGCACCCTTGCGCCAAATCCTCCACCAGCCACCGCTATCCCTCAGGGAGGAGGAACCCCTACCGCTCCAGGATTGGGAGTGTCAGCCACACCTCCCAATCCTCATTTACAGACTCCACCGTCGGCCACGCAGCTGCCTTCAGTTCAAGGGTCAACGGCACAGATGCTGCCCCCTGCTGCTCACGCCTCTCAGCCCTCGGCTTTGGCGTCCAACCCAACTCTACAGTACACTCTGCCTCCACCAACGACAATCTGGGGAAACGCGGGTAGTCAATACGCTCCCAATCCTCCGGCGGCATATGTGTCGCCACCGCCTACGGCAACCCCTCCGTCAACTACCGAGGGGAGCATTCCAGAATGCATGACGTCTTTGCAGAAGCGTGTGGACACCATCCTGGCTCATCAGTCATTCGCGGATACCATTATCCCGAAGTTAGACAACGATCCACCCATTCCACGAGAGATCTATCTCATGCCTAACCCGGCGGGGTACAAGGCTCCCAAATGGGATAAGTTCGAGGACGTCAATGGAAACGCTCATGAGCATGTCATGCGTTTCATTGATGTCATGGGTCCGTACGGAGCCGATCCCAAGCTGCTGATGCGAGAATTCCCAAAATCTCTTGGGAACGTAGCATACAAGTGGTACCGAACATTGGAGGCCGGATCCGTGAAGACTTGGGACGACATGGTCCAGAAGTTCTATACCAAGTTCTTCCAGATGGAAGAAAAGGTGACGATGATCCATCTCTCGCGGATGTATCAGAAACGCGAGGAAGACGGAATCACTTTCATCAAGAAATTCAGAGCGAAATCCTTGGAGTGCAAGGATCCAATGCCCGAAAGCCGGCTCGTAGAAATATGCTTGCAGTGTATGCGAGATGAATACAAAGGTATGCTAATCAATTTGCAAACACCTACGTTTTCAAAACTAATCGAATGCACGAAGAACATCGAGCCCATAGTCGAGAGACAGAAAAAGAAAAGCGCTCCATAACGACCTGCGAGCGGCACCACTTACAAGATCGGCAGATTTAGCTACAAGCGGGGACGCGAAGCTGAGGTCAATACAGTTTCGCCCCAGAAACAAGCAAAGGTTGCGAACTTCGATGCACCGCCTCTGCCATGCTCGGTGGAGGAAGCAAGCGATCTCTGCAGACAGTGGCGCAAGGACGGCGTCCTGCCACCGCTCGAGAAAACACCCTCCAAGGAGATGACGAGGGACCCTAAGTGGTGCGAATACCACGGCAAGGTCATGCACCCCACGGCCGAGTGCAAGAAGCTCAGATTCGCGTTCGATCAGAAGATGAAGAACGGCGAGCTCATCGTCAGCGACCACCGGAAGGATGTGCGCAACAACCCGCTTCCTGCCCATACAGAGTCGGGCTCGAAGGGCAAAGAGGTCGCCATGATCTCGATAGTGGACGTGGAAGAAGTCACAGAAGATGGTCTACCCATCATTGCTGAAGTCCATGAGGATGAAGACTACAGCATGGACACGGAGGATGAGCGTGCCGACCGCATGAAAGGGTCGCACGGCTTCAACAAGTTCTTCGACGAGATGAACTTCTCCGAAAAGTGCCGAACAGACATGACAAAAGAAATCTTAAGGATAGCGGAGGACTACGAGGAGGACCTCGTGGTCTCAAACGGGAAAGTCATCAGGGCGTCTCGTTCCACAGAAAAGATCATGACCTTTTCTGCCAGCGACAAGAAGACGAATGCGAGTCATCAGAGGCCCCTGTACGTCACCGCCATCATCAACGGCGTCGAATTCAAGCGAGCATTCGTCGATGGGGGAGCAGCGGTCAACGTCGTCCCACTCCACACACTGAAGCTAGCAGGGATCCCCGAGCACAAGGTAGTCAAGCGTCCATCTCCACTGGTGGGATTCGGAAGCGATTTTAGAATGACGATCGGATGGATCCGCCTGGGCGTTCAGATTGGCAAGATCAAGTGCTCGGCGAAGTTCTATGTCATAGACGCGAACACCACATATCACATGATTATAGGTCGAGCCTGGATTCATCGCTTCGACGCAATTCCTTCGACGGCTCACCAGGTTATGAAAGCTATCTGGAACGACAGAATAGTCGAGATACCGGCTTCGACTAACCCGTTCAACTTGGACGAAGCACATCTCAGCGAGGCGGTGTGGTTCACTGAGATGGCGGACGAGCAAACACCCGGACCATTCAACCCTACTCCTTTGCCTCTCTGGGAGGACATCAAGGACCAGTCACCTGCGGGCGTGATGGTGACAAGGGAAGATGCCAAGGAAAAGCCGCCTACACGCGAAGAGGTGCCGCGTATCGCATATCATCGGAAGAATGTGTACACTCTGAAGAGGATTGCAAAGCATGACCCCGAGGGCAAGGAGATAGAGAGCTTCTACGCCAACGGGAAGAAATGCTATCGCATATGAAGGTGAGCGGGGACGTCCTCACACGGGCATGGGGATGTCCCTAGGCAAATCAATTAAATCGAGCAAGTTGCGTTGACAGAAGAGCCAACACAGGGCACTCCAGACGAGAAACTCAAAGAAGCGCCCGAATGCATGGAAGACAGGCCAAGACCACAAAAGCAAGAGCTAAAGGAAGTGTTCCTCAGCCCGAACGAGGAAAAGAAAAGGCCAGTCTTCCTGAGTGCGGACCTCACAAGCGAAGAGGAACAAGGACTGCTACAGCTCCTAACTGAATACAAGGACGTGTTCGCATGGGAGTACGATGAGATGCCAGGCCTGGATACAAGCATCACCATGCACCGTTTAGACATCATCCCAGGGTCTAAACCGGTCAAGCAAAGCACCAGGAGCTTCAGGCCGGAGCTCAACGTGAAGATCAAGCAGGAGATTATCAAACTCCTAGATGCCAAGTTCATAGAGCCGAATCATCATCCCACATGGCTGGCCAACATCGTGCCGGTGGTGAAGAAGAACGGACAGCTCCGCATCTGCGTGGACTTCCGAGATCTCAATCGTTACTGCCCTAAGGACGATTTCCCACTGCCCAACATCGATTTGCTTATCGATTCAACAGCAGGTCATCGCATGTTCAGTTTCATGGACGGCTTCAGCGGGTACAATCAAATCAAGATGGATCCCGAAGATGCGCGGAAAACTGCATTCATCACTCCTGTGGGGGTATTCAACTACACGGTGATGCCGTTCGGTCTTAAGAACGCGGGCGCAACCTATCAGCGAGCCATGATGGCTCTATTCCACGACATGATGCACAAAGAAGTGGAATTCTACGTGGACGACCTGGTGGTTAAATCCAAGCACGAAGCGGATCACCTTGCAGACCTGCGAAAGGTGTTCAACAGATGCAGGAGCTTCCAACTGAAGATGAACCCCATGAAATGCGCGTTCGGCGTGACTTCTGGGAAGTTCTTGGGATGTGTAGTCCATCGCCAAGGGATCGAGCCTGACCCTGCGAAAGTGTCAGCCATTACCAGCATGACGCCACCCCACAACCAAAGTACCTTGAAAACATTCTTGGGAAAACTGTCATATCTGCGGAGATTCATCCCAGCAATCGCCGAAATTACATGCTGTTTCAGCACTCTTCTCAAGAAGGACGCCGCGTACAACTGGGCTCCGGACCACGAAGCCGCATTCGAAAAGCTAAAGGAGCTACTCACGTCCTCAAAGATAATGATCGCGCCTCAGCTGGGATCACCGCTTCTGCTATATCTTACATCAACAAGGAGATCTATAGGAGCGCTCTTGGCTAAGGAGTATGAAGGCCAAGAGAGGCCCATCTATTACATCTCTCGCATTGTGCAGCCTGCTGAATCAAGGTACACAGACATCGAACGTCATTGCCTTGCTTTATTCTTTGTGATAGAGAAGTTGAGACACTATTTTGCATCACACAAAGTAGTGGTGGTCACCAAAAGCGACCCCATAAGATACCTGCTAACTCACACTACTCCGGGCGGGAGATTGGCGAAATGGTACATGACCATCTCTCAATACGATATCACATGCGTGAAACCAAGAGCGATCAAGTCGCAGGCGGTAGCGGATCTGTTGGCACAGTTTCCCGACAACAGTCACGAACCCGTGATCGAGGAGGAGCTCGAAGGCCCTGAGATCTACGCAATCGACGTGCCCTATTGGACCCTCCACTTCGACGGTTCGTCAACCAGGAAAGGCGGAGGCACTGGGATAGTCTTGACAAAGCCAGACGGGGAAGTCATACAGATGTCCGCAAAGCTCAACTTCGCAGTCACAAACAACGAAGCGGAATACGAGGCTCTCATCGCGGGGCTCCGTGCGGCGAAAGCTTTGGAAGTGAGCAACTTAACGGTCATGGGAGATTCCAAACTGATTGTTAAGCAAGCCTCGGGCGAATATGGCTTGAAGGAGATCAACCTCCTGTCTTACCACACCCTAGTACAAAAGCTGATGCAGCAATTCTGCGATGTGAAATACGAGCACAAGCCCCGAGCGGACAATAGGCACGCGGACGCCTTAGCAACCTTGGGATCTAAGGTCAGTATAGATAAGTGCCCCGCAAGGATTTCCATCGAAGTGCGAACATCGTCGGCACTAACAGAGGATGCGTGCGACGACGAACACATGGATGACGCAGACTGGCGAAAAGCAATCCTGCAAGCTATTGCAAAAGGCACCAGCAGCGAAAGCTGGGCACTCACAAAAGGATACTGCATCCACGACAACACCCTTTACTACAAGGGTCCTGGAGGAATACTTATGCGATGTGTCTCCGAGCAAGAGGGACAACAGCTGCTAGAAAAGATTCACCAACACGCTTGCGGAGAAAGCGAGGTGTCAATCCACAGAAAGGCTCAGAGATATGGCATTCATTGGCCAGGCATGTCAACAGCCGCAGCCCTGATACAAGGGAAGTGCGAAAGTTGCGCACTAATCAAAGATTCTCTACTCGTCGCCCTAACCGATGACGACACGGACTGGAGGAAGCCACTGTTTGATTTCCTCACCCAGGGCACCGTGCCCGAATCGAGAAAAGAAGCCGAAAAATTGAAAAGGAAAGCGTCTCGATACGTGGTACAAGAAAACCTGCTTTGGCGAAGAGGTCACGAGGGCAACTTGCTGCGATGTCTAGACGGCAGAGAAGCACAAGAAGTCATGGACCTTTCTCATCAGGTGGAACACCAAGGAGGTGCGAAATTATGCAAACAGCTCCTCTCAATCGGATACTTCTGGCCCACGATGGAAGTTGATTGCCGCACCAAAGTGCGACGCTGCCAAGAATGCCAATTCAAAGGGAACCTAGTGCACGCTCCCGCCGTGGATCTACATGCATTAGGGACGCCATGGCCATTTCACACATGGGCTCTGGACTTCATTGGCCCCATCCGACCAACGTCGCATGGGAACCATTTCATTCTCACCGCAACCGAGCTGTTCACCAAATGGGTGGAAGCAATACCACTAAAGACGGCAAACGCGCTGGCTGTGGTCAACTTCATCCAGGAAAACATCGTATGCAGGTTCGGAATCCCAAATACCATTCTTTCAGATAACGGTACTCCCTTTGTTAATCGCCAGGTAGCTGCAAAACTCGCGGAGTACAATATCAGGCAGATATGCTCTACCCCCTATTACCCAAAGGGAAACGGACAAGCCGAAGCGACTAACAAAACGCTGTTGAGAATTCTGAGCAAGATGGTCGCAGATGACCACAAGAAGTGGGCCGACTCCCTAGGCATAGCTCTATGGGCCTACAGAACTTCTCCAAGGACACCCACAGGGGCCTCGCCATTTCTATTATGCTATGGGGCCGAAGCTGTAGTACCTGCGGAGGTTAGAGTCAATTCGGCAAGACTGGCTTTCCATGCACTCTATGAAAATCAACGCGATCATGATTTAGTCTTGCTAGAAGAAAAGCGAGAACAAGCCAAAAGAACCAACAAGCGGTATCAGGAAAGAATCGCTCGCGCCTACAATAAGACAGTCCAGCGAAGAGATTTCGCAGTCGGAGACCTGGTCTTGCGCGCATCTGACCACTGTATGCGAGAAGCAACTCACCCAAAGTTCGCAGCTAATTGGGAAGGACCCTTCGAAGTCACAGAAGTCTTCGATAGTGGTTACTGCAGCATACGAAGGTTGCACGGCACAACCTCGACTCCAAGTTCAGTCAACATGCGCTGGATTAAGAAGTACTATCCCTGACTTCTTTTATTTCATACGTTTTATGATAACGTTGCTTAATGTCTCATGTGGCTATGATTTACGCAATCTCCTCTCCCATATGAGAGGATTGTAATCCCATCTCTCCCATATGAGAGCGTTATAATAAAAGAATTCTCCCAAATGAGAAGCTCATATTTCTAGCTGTTTATGTTGCTTTATTTAATTTGTTATTACTGTTAACAATGGTTTATTCGCTGCAATAGCAATCCATGCAAATGCGATCTTAATTGATCATCTAAAGCCTATCTCTTACGATAGCAGCCAAACGCAAATGCGATCTTAAGTGATCATCTAAGCCTATCTCTTACGATAGCAGCCAATGCAGTGCGATCTTAAGTGATCATCTAAGCCTATCTCTCGCGATAGCAGCTAATGCAAACGCGATCTTAAGTGATCATCTAAGCCTATCTCTACGATAGCAGCTAACGCAAATGCGATCTTAAGTGATCATCCTATCTCTCACGATAGCAGCCAATGCAAATGCGATCTTAATTGATCATCTAAGCCTATCTCTCACGATAGCAGCCAATGCAAATGCGATCTTAAGTGATCATCTAAGCCTATCTCTCACGATAGCAGCCAATGCAAATGTGATCTTAAGTGATCATCTAAGCCTATCTCTCACGATAGCAGCCAATGCAAATGCGATCTTAAGTGATCATCTAAGCCTATCTCTCACGATAGCAGCCAATGCAAATGCGATCTTAATTGATCATCTAAGCCTATCTCTCACGATAGCAGCCAATGCAAATGCGATCTTAAGTGATCATCTAAGCCTATCTCTCACGATAGCAGCCGATGCAAATGCGATCTTAAGTGATCATCTAAGCCTATCTCTCACGATAGCAGCCGATGCAAATGCGATCTTAATCGATCATCTAAGCCTATCTCTTACGATAGCAGCCAACACAAATGCGATCTTAATTGATCATGTAAAGCCTACCTCTTACGATAGCAGCCAAACGCAAATGCGATCCCAATTAAGCCTATCTCTCAGGATAGCGGTCTATACAAGTGTGATCTTAATCGATCACCTAAGCCTATCTGTTACGATAGCAACTTGTACGCAAAACGATCTTACATGATCTTCTCAAGCCGATCTATCACGATAGCAACTTATATGCAAAGTGATTTTAGTTGATCACCCAAGCCTCTGTTACGATGGCAACGCATGCGCAAGATGATCTTACTGGATCTTCTAAAAGTCTATCTGTTGCGATAGCAATTTATGCGAGAAACGATCTCAAGCAGTTCGCTAATAAAGCCTATCTTTTGTGATAGCAATTCGCACCACTTAACGATCTTAATTGATCTGCTAAAGACTATCTGTTACGATAGCAATGTTGTGAACATGATCTTAAATGATTTACAACGGCCAATTGCAAGCCCATCCGCCGAGATGGAACAGCCGCGAAGATACGATCTCGAACGATCTAGCGAAACACCCGCGAATCAATAAATATATCGCAGATGCGAAACAATTACATAGCATTATGCAAGGCAAAATATGCCGAAACGCATGCGAAATTGTATTCTGTTGTAAAGAGTCAGCAGATAATACGGAAAGCTATTTATCATTACGAGTCAAATGACTTACAATTTATCTATCTAGATAGCAGCTTACAAGCGAAAAGCTCGAATCTAACTACGCAGCCAACATGGCTTACAACACATTCGAAAAGTGGCTAGTAAGCCAGCAGGGACACAGTACGGAAACCCGGACTGCAAAGGATGAACCCACCGGCTTCGAACGCCGGCTACGCAACGACCAGATCTGCGGGTGAACATCTGTAGCAGGGGGGATCTTGCTCTAAAAGAGCCACATGAAGCCATACGCTCGAGATCCCGCTATCCGACAAGACCGTTGTCAGATATGCACCCCATAACATTTGCCCAAGGAACCACCGGTTCCGGCGATCCACAGGCAAGCAGAAGCTCCAAAGGGCAAGGGCTCCTTGTAGACGGGGATGAACGCGACGGTTCGTCATCCCGAGCTCACAAACGTGAAGGTGACGGATTCTTCTTCGGAGATGATGAAGAAGAATTCCGCCGTTCATTACGAGACGGTAGCACGGTCACTTCGGCGCTGCACCTCGCCAAGAGGCGGCCGGAAACATGACCTGCACACATAATACACGAAGAAATTTCTTCGAACACACATGAGATATCATTCCCATCTTCTTTATGATGGTTATAAAGAGCAATAAGCCTCATAAAGTGGATCTTGGAAACTATTTCTATAGCACAAAGCGCAAACTCAGGATTCAAAACTTGAAGTTGCCATGAATCAACGAAAAACAAGCGTTGAAGCCAGCAGTCGTAAGGACTCACGGCAAAGCACATGTTTGGGATGAAGAACCCAAATAGCAAAGACAGGGTTTATATAGACCCTGTGGAGACTCTTCAATTGTCCAGGATGAGTCAGCAGAATTCAAAAAGAGGGTAAGTTCTACGCCTTGAAAAGCGGTAACAATCAATTACCCTACTAAAGGCTACGACGATTCAGTTGCGTATCCTAATAAATGACGGATAGTCATGATTCGGATGGACTTCCCAACGGAAGCGTGCTTATCTGCCGAGAAATTAGCGCGAAAATCAAGCGGAGAATCAATTGCTGATGTCATAATTGGATATGCACAGAAATGTCCAATCAAATCCCGAAAAAGGGCAAAACGGGAAAATTCATTGTTCTTGTTAAAAAAAAGGGGAGAAACCCTAGCAACATTACATTAATGTTTCAAAACATTACATTAATGTCCCAGCTATTTCCTTGCTATTTTTCGAAATTCGAAAAGTCAAAGCAAATTCTTGATCAAGGAGTCTTGGGGCTCGAACTGCTCGCTCAGCTTCTCCACTTGTTTCACTTCTTGCTTCAGTAGCTCGCACCTGGCATTCATCTCATGATACAGCTTCAGAGCTTCATCAACTTTTTGCTTTTGCTGCTCCACCTTCTGCATCTCAGCTGCGAGATTCTGGTGACCGAGTTTCAAAGTTACAGCTGCACGAATCAGTGTAACTCTGTCCTTGAGGAATTTGAAACCAAGTCTGCCCTGGACTTTGATCAGGAGATTTTGGCACGTGCCACATAGCAATTCAGCACTCTGGACCGAAATGGTCGCGGGCGTAGCCGCAGACAGCTGCACCAAAATCCAGATGGCTTCAGTAAGGAACAGCCTCCTGTCAAAAGGTCCGATCTCCAGAGATCTCACAAACGATCGGGGGTACCTGAGACGCATTCGAACCACCCAGTCTACATCGGTTTGCTTCAAACCTGAGACGTCAAAAAGAGAGTTATGATATCAAAACTCGCAAGCAAACAATGCGACGTGCGAACGGTAAAACTTTACTTACCAGTTCCTTCTAGAATTTCATGAAGAGAAGGGATGCGAGCCACCGGGTTGTTCGAAGACTGCCCTCGCTCCATGGCTCTTCTATCAGCTGCGAGCTCCAACCTCTCATAGTCAGGAGGAAGAGTGTAGGCCGCACCAGCTGCGACTGCATTCCCAACCTGCGAGCCCCAAATGCTCCACGCAGGAATAGGTGCCTCTGGCTCAGTCATCGCTGGAGGCGAAAGGACAGCCGAAGTCGCTTGGCGAGGGACGCTCTCAGATGCGAAAACATTAGCATCACTTGTCCTTTCTTCCTCAGCACCGGTACGGACACCTTCGTCCATCGGCACGACATCAGCTTCGACATCATCGGAAAGTTCGATGATATCCTCGCGAGGCTCACTTGCGTGTACAGCAGCTGCGACGTGCTTCTCGGTATGGGAGCTCGGAATGGGAACATAGGATGCAGAAGGCTGACTCCTCTGCTCCAGCTCAGGTTCCTCAGCATGACCTGCGATATTTAAATGCGATGATATGAGGTAACTTGTGTTATAAGTTATTTCGCTATCTTTACTAAAGCTAAGAGTAAGCACCTCCACGCGAAGGTGGGATTGGGGTGTCCTCGTCATATACTAAGGACGTGGAACCATGACCTATCAGTGTGTCCTCACTAAGCAAGTCCTTAAGAGAAGTGTGACCTGGGATGCGAGTAAACCAGTCATAATTCTGCCTCAAGTGGCTACAGCCTAGTATGTGCATATCACTCAAATGATTACCTGAGGGTTCTCCGCATTTGCCTACTAACCAACGGCGAATGTCAGCCTTTGACACACCGTGCTTTAACGCACCCACAATAACATCTCTATAAGTTACTGCGAGATTGAAGATCTCACCTTTATCGCCACCTGCGATCTCTTCGAAATCCGCCTGGACTTGCTCCAAGGCCGCTGCATCCTCTCCAGGAACCTCATCTTCCTCCTCCACATGAGGAGCCACTTCTTCGGGAAGCTCGTCTTCCTCGCCAACTGGACGCACTAAGTCGTCAACATGCTGCTCTTCGAGGCTCCGCTGTTTCACACGCTCGAACTCCTCTTCCTCTCGCTGCCTTCTTCTTTCAGCAGCCTCCGCGGCTGTCTTCCGGGACTCAGCAAGAACGTCCTCGCTTATGGGATCATCTGAAATGCCAGAATGGGCATCTCTCTTTTGTCTCTTGGCCACAAGGCCACCAACGGCTTCATCATCATCATCTGCGAATACACAATTGGTTCAAAGAAGAATTGCAAAGAAGTTATGATAACGGGCAAGGAAATGCGACGGAAGTACCTCCTGATTCTTCCTCGTGCATCACAACTGTTACTTCTTCTTCATCACTGGCTTGGGGCTCCTGCCTCTCTTCCTCTTCCTCTTGGTTGAATGGAACGAAAGTCTCAACTGCGAGATCTTTCCGCACTTTGCTGGGCATGCGACCTTTGCCTTTGTCCTTGGTAGAAAGGGACCTCACTGGGGGAGAAGCTGGAGCACTTCTAGGGGAAGAAATCGCAATTCCCTTTTGCCTAGGTCTCTTCACTCTCGGCGCCGTAGTCGCTGGAGGGGACGGGTCATCCCTAGGAGGAGACGGAGCCGGAGGGTTGTCTATCAGCGAGTCAGCAAAAGTTCTCATGACTGCGCGAACCTTTGTTTCGACCTCGGCGTCCATCCTCCATGCTAGCCGGAACGACTCCCCTTGTCTCCTGGTGGCAACAATGGTGTTAACCAGCGATTTGGAGCGATCACCAGCTGCGAACCTCCGCACATGACACTGAAATAGTGCAGAATGAAAATATCAGCGTAAGCAAATCAAAAAGTTTAACGCACGCGAAGAAATTGCTCACCTCAGCAAACGCCTTGCTATATCTGACGACATGCGTGTCGCCCTTCTTGATGGCGGCGATTTGCTCCTTCAGAATGAAATCAGGGCACAAATGGTTCTCACGGTCCCACAATGAGTAGCAACCATACTCAGACTCGCTCAAACTGCAATTGGGGCGAAACGGAAAAGAGTTTCTTTTGATCAAGGGGGCCCTACCTGGCTGCGCCGCCGCCTCCGTCTCAATCCTCGTTTGCTGGGCAACCCAGTATGCGAGCCAGTTCTGGGAACAACCGCCCTCGCGAGTTCCCGCAGGCTGCTCAAAGGGAAGATTGTTCATAAAGACCGTCTTGCACTCCTTTGTCAGCAAGCGCTTGTAGCATCCTCTGATAATAGACTGGGGCCAGATTGATGGGGCCACCGCATCAAAACCAAACTGAGGGGAAACCCGAGTGGGGTCAACATCCACTGTAAGCTTTTCATACCTTGGCGCGAGCTCACGAATATGCTCTGCAAGGGCAGGAAGGGAACCTCGCAGACACCAGCAAAAGAACTCACGATAGCGCTCGTGGAAATGCGGTCCCTTTTCAAAGAGAAGTTCTTCCGAGAAGACCATACCTTTGGAAGGGTATAGCTTTGGAAACCATCGCACATTCTCGACACGCGTGGCATAGGGCCTGGCAGTAAACTCCTTCCGTTTGTCGCATATCAAGCTCCAAGCACACTTGGTGTTGCTTGCTCCAAACCATCTCGCAGCTCTTCCGCTGTTGCGCGCTTCTGTCTCGCCTGGGGGACACCACTTATCAAGCGGGAGAGCAGTTGGAGCATAAGATGGCCAGCGCTCGAAAACCCACATTGTCAAAAAGGAAATATTGACAAAGGTCAGAACATCGAGGCGGCCACGCGACTCCCTCATCGCCAGAACCAGCTGATCCAGCCTATAATATAGCGTGCCCAAGACCAAGGGTCCGAGTGCGACTCTCTGGCCAAGAGCAAGCCTCACTGCAAGTGGCAGCACATGGTAGAAGACTCCGTCATGGGGATGACCATCAATTAAGTACCTCGACAGCCAGGCACAGAGAAAGGCACAAAGGGTCAAATGATAACCCTTGCCCTCTACGTAATTCTCGGCCTCCGGGTCCTCGCTCAAAAGCTTCTTAGTAATGCTGTTGTTCGCATAGTCTCGGAAGAAGTACTGCAACCACTTGTTCCAGGTATTCTTCGCGGACGTATCAACCAGCTGCCAGTTTGGAAGAGGCTTTGTAGTGGTCCACCGAGTGGAGATTTTCTTTACCTCTGCTAGGCACTCCTCCATCTGCGCATACAAGGCCATTTCTGCAGATGTCCTCAAGGGACTCAAAGGGTCCACCTCGCCCATGGGGGAAAGCTCGTACAACATTTGAACGTCCTCGAGTGTCGGGGCAGCCTCGAACTCAGCAAAATGGAACGTATGAGTCGCAGGCGAGTAACGGGACAGAAGGTCTAGAAGCATGGACTGATCCAACTTCACGGCAGCACCCTTCATAGCACGGATAGCAAAGTATACGCCGGCTTCATTAAGAATCTCGGCGTGATGATCCAACACGTGGTCAATCCACTCATCCATATAGTCCAATTTCTGGACGAACGCCTGAGTAGAAATCGCAGTATATGGGAAGTGCCCGTTCTCGATCCCCAATCGAACTACATCCTCGGAGCCAACCAACTCGAGCAAGGCTGAGTTAACTGGGCGAGTCAGCGTCAGCAATCGCTCAACTGGAACAGGATCAGGCATCCTCTTCGCCTTCACCCTCGCATGATAGAAATCTTTCCCACCCAGGAAGGGGGCTTTTCGCCACAAGGCCTGCGGAAGCTCGGGTATCTCTTCATCTTCCTTGACGGGTCTGGTTACTCTTGTCTTGGCCATTCCTGCGGAAGAGCAAGAAAAAGGGGGGAGAAATACCACACTTCAGTTCGAATTTTGGAATTCGAGATCTATGCAAAGGAAAACGAATAGTTCCGGTACCGATTTCAGAAATTGGGAAGTTGCAAGATCCAATATTGTTGAAAGATTAAAACGAAGCGGGTTCAAAGATCAAAGCCTCTTCACAAATTTCATGGATTTACAGATTCAACGCAGTTCAAGGCAAACACTGGTATCTTAAATCAAAAGTAAACGAGGCCAACCTTGTTTTCTTGAAGCCTGCTTGGATATGCACAATTGAAGAATACGATTTGCAGTTCTGAACTGGTGATTGATTATCTGGATCTGTTCTCGAAGATCTCCGGGTACCATTCACTTTAAGAGAAAGAAGTGATGCTTTGCAATAATGGGGGAAAGGTATTTATCCAAAACAATGAAGGGTTGCGTCTCTTCAGTAGTCGAATCGCAACCGTCACCGTCGAATCGCGCAATCACAGGACAAGCTGACGTCACGCCTAAAACCCTAAAGGTCAGACGGCACGACTCTAGGGGTTTTAGGTCATAATGACACGCACGGGGGCTGAATCTACCCGTATTTGAATTGGTGCGTGGCGGCGACGCGCATGTTGGTTTCCGCGCATGGAAGTCTATACGGCTATGAGCCTTCACGCGCAGAAAGAGGGCTAATGTAGATACTGCTTTCTGACATGACAGATCTTGGCCACGTGGCAACCATCCAGCACACCATATTGTGCTCCACACACACCGGATCACCAGCCGAGCTGATCCATGTGGGGGCTGCGAGACAGAGCCCTCGTATACCACTGCACGGGACTTGTAGGGACTTAGTGGTTTGGAGGCTAGAGTAAGCCCTGTCGCGTGCGAGCCAAGCCCGCGCGCGACCTTTAGTAACTGTTTTGAGAGATCTATGGCACGAGCTCCCTAGATCCGGTCAATCCGGTCAAACCCGGTCAACCTCATAAAGGTTCCGGTATTTGCGCACCACGTGCTCTAACGGTTCCTATATACTCGGACGAACGTGCCGTTATGGTTAAGCTAATTAAGCCGCCATTAATGGGCGCATTAACCACACTACAACGGTCATGTTCTCCAGTATATATATCGTTAACCTTTCCATACAAAGGAGGACACATTGTCATACGCGGAAGCTCTGCCAAACCTCTGTCTCTCTCTCAGACATTGCTACTGACTTACTCTCTCCCTACACACACCCCTACTCTTCCTGTGCGATCCTTGATCCACTACGTACGGTGCACACGGAGGTCTCCCCGCCGGAATCTCTTGTGCACACTTCTTATTAGAAATAAGATAGTTAGTGAAGATTGAAGAATAGAAGCTTCAAGAGAGGTGGCCAAACCAAAAGTTATGGCGCAAGGTGCATGGAGCAAAAAGACGAACAAGGAAGCTTCAAGGATCACTCGAGATTGGCGAGATCCATGAGGCGAGAAGTTCAAGACTTGCTCAAGACGTACTCTCAATAGTGGGAGTGCACCTTAGGGGCCACATTCATTGCATATCTATTAATGCTTATGCTTGTTTTATGTTATAACTGCGTGTGATTGGATATAACTGTATAACCTCGCATGCTAAGGAACTAAAACGAAAGAGCTCACATGATTATACATGATTGAAACTAATAGGGAATCATAAGTGACGATGTTTGATTCCTAGAATTGCTACTAGGTTTTGGTGGAGTCCTTATGAGGAACTATGAATTTTAATCTATGTATCATGTTATTTCGGAGCTAAGAAAATGCTAGTATTAATTTCTTATGCAATGTCTCAAGATCAATCGTGTCTAAATCGAAACCGTTAAGGCTAAAATAATGACGATAAACGATATGACAAGTCATCGTACTATGTAACCAAATCGTTGGACATAGTTTGTCAAACCACCTACAAGTATGGTCGAACCTGTGATGAATAGTTGTCACAGCAGCACATGAACATTATCTTTAGGCTAACCAATAAGTGGGAGGCAGTCAAGATAAATTTCATAGAGCGTGCTATGCCAAGGTGGGGAAATGACCTCATCCGCAAGTTCAAGACCACTTTGAGATTCAAAGATTGTAGGAATGAGCCAAAGAAGAATCTTGGATCCACCTTAGCCATTTGCCTCATTAAAAGTTGTGAGTAATGACTCATAAATCCCACCTTAAACTATCAAACTCAAATCATAAAATTTTGGCACTCGACTATAGTATCTGAGATTAGTACTCAACTATAGCATCAGAGATTCATGTCGTTATGATGAGATGTTTAAGTTATCCGATTAGCAATTTGTTGCTATCTCTGCTACGTTTCATGAAAGTGCCATGAAAACGTTATATGACACACTTTGAGAGTGTTAAGATGTTTGGATAAGACCAAACATCGCTCCGTTCTAGGATCTAAGCAACCAAGTGCTTGCTTAGAATACTAGTTCAGCATACTTTTGAAGTCTAAGCAATATATGATTGCTAAAAGACTGTGAATGAAGTATGATAGGCAGATGTAGTCCCTAGCCCGGTATTAGGACCGTGGAACAGGTGGGGCAAGGATAAGGGAATAAGGGCGAAATATTGGTACATGACCAATATCCCAAGACAGGCAAATGCAAAGGAGGAAAAGGATGTTTCCCTAAGACTAGAAGGCCAGACATGGCGCTAACTTCTCGTCTAAGGATCCATAAGATTATCTTTGAGGGAGTAGCCACCAAAATTTGTTTTGGTTACAGTTTTACTTTGGAATTGGTCATGTCATGTTATGGTTATGCACTCTTGATTTCTAGCATGAATAACGCCTCAGGATCTTTGGATATCAACTCTAGGGTTGTGCCTTAATATTCTGATATGAGGCGCGCTAGATTGTGACACACTACATCAAGAAAGGATGTTCAGGCTAGCTAAGGTAGGCCTGCTTGGAATATGCCCAAGGCACCCTTGCCTGTTCTTGGTCTGCCCGCACTTCTTCTTGACTCATGGTTTCATCATCACTTCCTTCTTCCTCTTCATTGACACCAGAGATCATATACAGTTGATTGGTTTTGCATCTTGAGATGAATTTCTCTTCACAATAGTAGTACACTCCCCTTTCCTTCTTTCTCGCATTTCCGCAACAGAGATCCACTTTACTGGTAGTGTTTGTGATGAATGTAGATAGGCTTTGTGTGTGCCCCCTGGGTTTCTGTCGTTGTAATTCCTTTTACTTCATTACCAAAAGATTAAGTGGTGTAGATGTACTTGCTTTTATGTATTTCCTGATTGACTGCTTGTGTCAAGTACTGTAAATTATGCTGTAACCATGTCATAGCTCTTACTTGGTTCATGGTCTTGGGATATTGCAGTCGTACTGCAGCTCTTATCTCATCATTGAGTCCACTTAAGTAGCATTGCACAAAATATTGTTCAAGGGCCTTGTAGAATTGACATTAGCCTAGGTTTGAGTGTTTTAAATTGTGCGTGGTACTCCTTCATTGTCCCGATTATTATTAATCTTTTGAAGTCACAAATGAAATTCTCATTCTCTTCTTCACATAATCTATTGCTTAGTTGTTTCAAGACATTCCATCTAGAGTTTCAAACCCTCCTTCCAACCACTATTTGGCCTCACTCTCAAAGTGCAAAGTGGCTACTAGTATGACTTTCTGCATGTCATTCATGCTATGGTTTTACATGCCTGTAGCATTATTCATCCACCCCATGTATTTGTCACCCACAAACGTTGGGACATCAATCTTGGGCATATGGAAGTGTAAAAATTTGCGTTAATTGTCTAAAGTTGTTCTTGTCATTCTGAGAATTTTTGCATGTGATCTTCTTTCTGCAGCTTGCACATAGTCCTCATTTCTGTCATTTATTCCCCTTCCACCTGAGCTGTCAATGAGGGGTTCTGTGGATCTGATACGGGTAGCCGTATCAATAATATTTAGTTTATTTAGTATTTGAGTTATTTAATTATGTTATATAGGTTATTTAGTAATTGGGCCTTGGCCCGTTTGGTATAGGGTTAGATTTTGTCAGTTATTTATCTATTTAAACAATTGTAATCTCCCAGCTTATTCATCAATCAAAAATAATATTTTTCGTTTAGTTTATTTTATCGTGTGTGCGTGTGTGTGCCCGATCGTTACCCGGGTGGGTAACAGGATCTTGATCTATCCACCCATGTTCCCTTCTTCTGAACATAACACTTTCTCCCTAAACAAACTTTGGATTCCATGGATTGATATCCATGGATTGATATGCAACTAAGAGTCCTTTGAATTGGGTATCAATACTGTTATTTTGCTTACTGGAATTCTGCGAATGCAAAAGTGTTGGTGATAGCATGTATACTTCATCCTCCAATGCAATCACATGCACCCTTGAAGCTTCAACCATGGCTTTTTTCTGAACCATTCGTTTCTGTTTGCATAACCTAGCTTTGATACCACTCTTATGGTTCAAAAAACGGGTAGCCGGATCTGAGGACGGAGTTCTTTCCGGTGAGAACAAGAATTGGAAAGTAACGAGAAGAAGGAGACGAGTTAAAGGAGAATAGAAAGAAAAGATAGGTTTAATTATCGATGATGGCAATTTACAGTAAAACAGGTTTATGTACAACCCATGAGTTTCTCATGAGCCGATTTAATAAGTAACAACCTAACTAACGCAGTAAACCTGGCTGAAGTGGACTCCAACGTCTACCCACATGTCGTCACGTGATTGGGCCATTCAACTGGTTTGTTATACGACAACCGAGAATAATTGTCCATTTTACCCTTCTGTTTCTGGGTTCATGACATCTGGCTGCTTAAGTAGAAGAGTGAGCCTCTCTGGAGCCAAAACGCCAAGACGATCTGATTTTGAAACCGGGCAAGGGACCCTAGGTTCAAAAGGCTCGTGCTTAAGTGAAGAAACCTAGATTCGGTGTCTAGGTTTTACAGGCCTTGAAACCAGTACATCAAGGTTCATTCTCGTATTTAAGTTGGCAAAATATGCCTATAGTGTTGGAAAATTCCATAATCGAAGCCTATGGTGTTGGAAAATTCCATAATCGATCACGGTCTATGTAAACTGACACTAAACGGTCTATGTAAACTGACACTGCAAAAGATACATCTACAATAACAAAGAAGACAAGAAAAACGATGAGAGCGGGCAGAAGATATGTTAGCTTTTTATTAATATTTCTATAATTTGTTGCCACTTTATAACATGTACTGGCATCATAGTTTTGGATCGAATCAGAACAAGAGTAATATATAAGGAGATAGGAGTACGAGCCTATATCTAGTTAACACATACATATAGCTTTGCTAACACAAGACAACGGTCATATCTAACTGACTGCCCATAAACTAAAATCCTTATACTGACATGTCCGACAAACTGCACAGGAAATCCTCAGTATGCTAGTATAGGTGAGATAGGTATTGACTGGTCTTCGGCTTTTGCAGGACCATGTTACCGAGATGGAGGAGGAATCAAAATCGTTTAGTATGTATATATAGCTGGATTGGTCTTTACCATAAATCGGAAATGCTTGCTTCATGATCTGATCGAAGCCAATAATCATCATCGACCTGCACACAGAGGGAACATCCAGATGTAGAGAAGTACTGTACAGAGAAAACCAAACACATATTGTAGTAGAAAATGGAATAAGTTGGAGGTAACTTACGTTACATTCTGCCAGAACAACTTTAGTCAACCCAGCAACATTATAACCTACTGTTGGTGACATATAAGGCATATTTTGATTATGTTCATGATATGAAGACGGATTTGACATGTCCTCATTACTCCAAGCTGGTGAATCCTGTGATCTCTTCTGATCAGTTAGATCCTCGTCGTCCAGCCTATCTTTGCTGAAAGCATTATGATAAGTGATAACCACAATCAGAGTATGCACATATGAGAGAGAGAGAGAGAGAGAGAGAGAGAGAGAGAGCAGCTTGGGCAGCTAAGTACCTGAGAAGATTCACATCAATTGGGCCTGTGGTGCTCCTAATGCTCAGTCTAAATTGCTTTTCATCGAAGTAATCATCCTGCACAAATGCTCAATGGATCAGGAACTAATATGAACTCTACTAACCAATCGATATTTTAGCGCACACTACCCACCTCGTCAGGTTCAGGTACTACGATAGAGCTAGCAATTGGAGCGTGTACGGCAATTACAGTTTGATTCTGCGACAACAACATTAGCAAACAGTGAGTTTCAGATATTAAATGAACAGTGGATAACCAGGTAGATACTGGACTACATTTCAGAGAAACGAACCTTGAAAGGGGGAAGATTCATGATATCTTCTGCTGTCAAAAATAGGAACCTGAAGAAATAAAGAAAAACATGTTGACTTTGGGTAGAAAGGTTTATCAAACAAAAGAAAGAAACACCAGCAAAGAAAGAAATTTACTTGCGACAATTTTTATCCCATTGCAAGCTTCTCAAAAGTTCTTGTTTCTCCCTGAAATATACATTGCTTCTTAGAATGACATTCTTAAGAAAGTGACACAAAATGTAATTACTGTCCAAAGGTAAAAGGAAATGACCTTATGCAGTCATCAAGCCTGCATTCTTCCGCAAACAAAGCTTCAACTTCAGCCTGTAACAAAAGAATCCTTAAGTTGTCTAGAGTATCAAGACAGATAATAGTGTCATAGCAAGTTTCTTTGACCAAACTGAGAAGATTGCAGGAGAAATTTGAGGAAGAATTTCTGAAGAAACCACTTTGTTGTGAAGTAGCAATTGGTTCCACCAACATGAGCCCATAAAGCGAGCCTAGTGGATAATATGTTCAATGATGGAAACACTCTACCTAAAAGGTAACCTCAGAAAACAAACCCATTGACATGCTCTAGGAAATGCACCGCGGTGCCACTCTATTTGTGGTTGGAATTTTTAATTAACATATATATTCGAATCAGCTCAATGGTATACGATGTGGCAGTATGTTGACTGTACAGCTATTAGATATTAAGAAAATATAGTAAGTTAATGAAAGAATATAGAACAGTGAGGCATATCTTTTCCAGTTTTCCTAAATTTACATGCTACTAATGCTTCACAGCCTGGAACAGTAACCAACGTAGTCTGGTAAAAGATCTAGTTTCTTGGGTTAAATTGTAATGGCAATAGAAGTCTGGGAAGGATGAAGAAACAATTCCGGAATGATCCTAAAAGATGTAAAGTAAACAGCATTCAAAATATTTAGTAATGTATTGTATGCAAGTGCAATCAACAATTAGTAGTAAGAATTTGATCGAAATCATATATAACATCTTTCCTGTCTTCAAATAAGGCCTCATGAACGATTTGAGAAAGCAACTAACAAATTAAGAAAGAATGCAACTTTTAACTTCTTTAGTAGCCAAAGTTTTTAAAAACGGAAGCTGCTGACGTATCGGTCGCGGTCGTGTGTAACGGGATCGGACTATATCGGAAGGACTGTAACGGAAAACGAGGATCGAATGTGTGGATTTTAGAAAACGTTCACGGACATTTTTCCCTTTTTTCCTGATTGCCCCGACATGAAACCGCCATTTTCCCCCTTTTTCCGACGCGAAACGGACTCTTTTCCCGCTACCGACGCGAAACGGATGCTTGTTGTGTGAATAAAATTCACATGACGCGTAACGGGAAAAACGTTGGGCTCTCTGCCGATTCCGCCACAACACGGCCGCTCCACACCCCTTTTGCAGTTTTTTAAAACTCTGTTAGTAGCACGACCCTGACAACTAATTCATCTAAAAGGTCATACATAGATATTAAAAGTTCATATAGTTCTTTTTAAGTTAACTTGCTTCATAAACTGTATTAAATTATGACTGCTAACATTCTTTTCTCATAAAGTGCTGTAAAGAGAAAGGAGTTGCACTTGTTAGCCACTAACAAAGCTCTTATATACAATAAATAATTAGTAATGAATTTCACAAAATCCAACTATGGCCACAAGTCAGAGTGCTACACGCTTCACCAGAGCTTCTCACTCGAGATTCTCATTTTCAGATCACATGTCCAACTTTTTTTACTCCAAAAGAGGCAATTATCTCTATTTATCACGAGTTTTCCCAATTATCCCCGTAATTTTTCCTTTTTTTATTTAATAAAGTCATTATATAAATCACTCTCTAGTGTTCAATTTGTAAACAAGCTTATATGTTTAGAAAAGTAGTTTCATGCAAGGTTCTGAACTTGTGGCAATTTAGCATTAGAGATCTCAGCTAAAAAGTGTGCAAATATTGCATAAGGGTGTGAGGAAAAGGCGACATTGCACAAGTATTTTACACTATATATTTATGTTCATAAATTAAATCAAAACCTCAATCGATTATATTCACCAAAAAACAGGACTTCAGTGTTAGTGACTCATTAATCGATAAGAAAGAAGAACATGTACGACGAAGTTAGAGGAGGGTCAGTGAGATTTAGATAACCAAGACTCTTTCGACAACCTCAAACAAGGTGAATGAAGACTATGAAATGAAGGAAAAGCGGACAAGGGGAAGCACGAATTTGCCATCCAACCATGATTTGAAAACTTGAAGTGTCCGATAGATGGAGGCCAGATCTGCCACATATCCCACACCCTTATCCGCAAGGATCTTGTCCCACACAGTTACTGTGCCGAGATTGAAGATATCGGGAGCATAGGTATCATATCTTTTGTTCTGAACATCTTAAATCTCATTCACTTTAAATTGTAAAGTGGATAAGAAGAAATTCCAGGAATGCTGTGTCTTACACCTAGATTGTTATTATTCTCTCTTAGAACTAATAAGCTTACAATCTACTCTGTCAAAAAGTCAGGATCTAGTGACCAGCTAGACTAGCAGTCAGTAAGCACACCATTTACAGTAGAACACGTAATCAAATCATAATTGCAGACAGAAGTGCTTTGGTGATTGCCAAATTTCACTGGCTGAAAGAAACCATAAATGGGTTTTTTAGTGACTGGTGGTGGCTCAACAATATGCATGACCTCAGATTACCACTCAATTTAGGTGATCACTTCCTACAGATGATGAACTTGCTACAGAAAGTAAAACTGAAAACGAATTAATAGAAAATATAACGTATGTTTCTGGAGAAAAACAGTTCTAAATATTTACCATATGAGACTGAAACTAACAACAACATTGTCACAAAAGATTACGAGTCAATTCAGTGAAGCATTAGAAATTGTAACATGAATTTCCCTACGAATTCCAAACCTAAGGATTCGTGAATAGGATGCCAGAGTTTGATGCAGATACATGGACATTCTCTTGAGTACTAAATCTTATTATGTGTCAATATTTTTTTCCTCAAAGAAAGAAAAGAAAAATAAGCTATGTAACTGGCATCGCCTGAGTCATGTAAGCTCAAAAGCCTGTTGCAGTATGAATAGCTAAGGTTCTTTGTTCATCTATTTTGATTATATTTTCACCCAACCTATGAGAGGTCCTACTGCTACGCACATACATTGAAAATTACAGTTAAATTGAAAACAAAAGGAATTTGAAGACACTAAATTAACTCATCCTATCATGGACACATGGAAGTTACTGAAACATAGAGAAAGCAAGAGTTATCTCATCTTGTTGTAATAATATACACACACCTCCAATGCAAGGTAATCCTCCAAGTCTCTTCGTTTTTTCATATCGTATCCTCTGCAAGGCCAGTGGTTGTCAGCACATCAAAGAGTAGATAAAAGTAAGATAAAAATAGAGTGAAACATTACTTCCAAAGTATATGGTTCTTTGATGCTTTGCTGATAAATCCTATCCCTTCGAGAACATTCGTGATATCATAAATTCTCCTCTTTTGAACCTGCAAAACGAAAATTGGAGAAGATGTAAATCATAAATCATTTTTTGTTTATCCTTTTCTCTCATGGAAGATCACAGAACGAATGGTTTTCAGCTTCTGATAGTAACAAAGGTTTATTTGAAGGTCTCATGGAAATATTGAACGAGTGATAGAGTGAGAGAAAGGCCATGTCTTCATCTTCCTCATATTGCCCCAAAACTATTGTTCTTTCAACGAACATTATATCATATAGATACTTCTTGTAAGAATACTTAGTGCACTTTTTGTTCTTACTGAAACATTGGCTCTTAAAAGATTATTGCAGCTCCTTCAAAGCCGACACTGTAGCATGTAGATACATGCCCCTTGATCCCATTCTTTGAGGAGTACTTCAATAAATTAATTCAAGCTGAAGAATCATGCTAGTTATTAGCATCTTAAGATGCATGATGTACGCCATGCTAAAATATAAATGTTCCTGTACCAGTTGTCAAGTATCCATGTATTGTATCTCAGATGACCGTCACTAACTAGTATCTTACCATATGCGACATAAATCTTTTGTATAATGAAATTAACATTTCAGAAGGTAAGTTCACATGTCACAACCCGATTGAAAGTGTGCCTCTCATTTGCATCATTAACCTCGTATCATAAGATGTATTGCTCTTTCTAGATCTAAAACCAAACTTAGTACACGAACCTTTGCGGCATACAAACAGATGGATATATTCCGTATCACTATCCTCGTCAATATCTAGCATACATATGAGTGAATAGTCAAAGACCAATAGGTAATTAGGTTGTTTGGTGCTATGGAGCTAACATGAGATGAGAATTGGGCTAATAAAAATCTAAAAAATTGTGTTATGTAAGATCAATTGACAGTTGGGTTGTAGATTTTATGTTCTTTCAAGTAGTATTTTGGGTTCTCTAACGTGATATATAAAGGTGGCTTAGAATTATATGGCTTTTCCTAGAAGGCTAGAAACAAGTACCTTTCAAATTAGATCATATAATCATCATTACTTTTAACAAGTTATTCATCATATCAATCAAATTCTTCCATACTCTGCAAATTCGACCACATCCTTAAATTTCTGACGGAGCTCTTGAACAAAATAACATGCATCATATCGGTGGTATAAAGCTATGCAATCTGTTACGAACACACTGATAGGGACTTTTGAGGCCATGATCTTACATTACCCAAAGGATACTCTCAAATTTCACATATAACCTTGTATAAATGGCATAAAATAATACAATAAACTTTTATCCTTTGAAACCACAAAATTCTTTTCTAAGTTCAAACAGAACCATGTCAATGACTTACCTTCAGGACTTGTGCTACTTTGTTCAGATCAAGGGTCCCATCCTTTGCTTCTTGGGCCAGAGTAATAAATTTCGCCGTTAAATGTCCTGATAAGCACATATTACATCTCACTCGAAAAAGAACTAACGAGTACTTAACAGCAAGCTTGAAAATACAGAAGCAATTGAGTTACCCAAAGAATTAATAAAGCGACCACCGCCAGTTGCATCCGGAAAATCAGGGTGGCCTACAAGAAAGAAGAAAAAGCCGATGGACTCAAACTCCGTTAGATACTCTCATTCAAATGTTAAGAAACTACAGAACAATATAGGGTTGTGTAGACCCCACACATTTTAAACAAGACAATTTGTACTAGACATTTTAAGGCGGCTCTACTTTTCACTGTAGTGACTTTAGGCAGGGGCAGTCGGGTGCATTTACAAAATTTATACAAGACATAGTAAGCACAACTTTCCAGTATCGACCATTCTGTACAATATGAACTGTCATTTTAAGGTAAATAACAAAGTGTAAGCATGATTCCAGCTTCTAGATACAATAATAGTAACCCCAAAAAAGTAGAGTGAAACTCCAAGTACATTCAGCTTCTTAGGCAAAATCATTTACGTCATACAGTTTTGGAAAACAATTGAATTTCATTCTTTGATTATGAGTAGATAAACAATCAGGTAATTACTGCGAGAGATAGCTAAAACATGGTAACTTTAGAACTGAATGCTTTGGGAACAATGATACCTGCATTTGATTGAGCTGCAGATTTCTTGAGTCTTGACATCGGTTTGCAATAATTGTTCCCTGTTCTTCCAGCACCACTTACTTGAAACGATTCCCGTTCATAAGTCATGTCCTCGTACTTACCAAGTTCAGTTTTCTACCAATTCAAAATGTGTAAAGCAAATTAAACTAAAGATAAGAAAGAGGTGGGTGAGATAAATATGAGACATATAGATGAAGCATCTTGAAATATATATATAAGGGATATATTCCGCCGTGGCCGTCACTGCTATGTAAGTCGTTACCGTAAATTAGAACCATGATTGCTTCATCTCAACTAACAATTACTACTATAATGCAAGATGAGTATCTTACTAAGATACTGTTGGAGCAGCTCATAGCTAGTGTTAACACTTAAATGGACATTTTTGTCGTGCACATCAATGCATAGGCACTCTCACCGACTTGTTCATTCAAACTTTTTATAACGTAAAGCTTACAATTTATGTACTTGGTGAACTATTAATATGTTTAATAGCCTCCCTATATTTTCGCTCAACTGCCCTAATAGTTTAGAAACCAACACAAAATACGATGGTGATATGAAGACAAAGAGGAGGTAGCTCCTAGATACAACTTTTTTGCCTCTCTTAGTTATTGTCTGCAACCGTAAAGAACAAGAGACAACAATTACATTAAGAGCCAGGGGGAGGTGTTTCGTGTTTCTTCCTCTATTCCAGGCTTCCAGCTACGTGTAAAACACATGATGTTATTGTTAACGACTCTTAACTTTTTGAGTGGCGAATTTGGATGAAATTTACTAGTACGCAAAAAGTGGAACTTTTCTTTGTTCGCCATAATAGCTACAAATTTTCCTTAAATACAGCTGCTACCTTACATACCCAACTGACGTCGGTCCCAACAAGGATAACAATTCATGAATTACTCCATATATAACAGTGTAACTTGAGTGATCGTCATCAGTACATATGTGAGGTACAATCAGTAGTTGCACACAAAGTACACAGGCAAGCAAAGGGGGGTAAATAGCAAGTGATCATCTAAAAACCAACTTAGCACTTGAAACACCTAAAACTAACACAAACCCAATTAACAAGAGCAAAATTAGTCGAAAACCCTGAAACCGCTTTCTGATTACTCCATATATAACAGTGTAACTTGAGTGATCCTCATCATTAACATCAACCAGTAGTTGCACAGGAAGTACACAAGCAAGCAAAGGGGGCAATAGCAAGTGATCATCTAAAAAACAACTTAGCACTTGAAAAACCTAAAACCAACACAAACCCAATTAACAACAGCAGAATTAGTAGAAAACCCAGAAACCGCTTCCTGGTTACTCCATATATAACAGCGTAACTTGAGTGATCGTCATCAGTACATATGTGAGGTATAATCATCTAAAAACACTTAGCACTTGAAATACCTAAAACTAACACAAACCCAATTAACAAGAGCAAAATTAGTACAAAACCCAGAAACCGCTTTCTGATTACTCCATATATAACAGCGTAATTTGAGTGATCGTCATCAGTACATATGTGAGGTATAATCATCTAAAAACCAACTTAGCACTTGAAACACCTAAAACTAACACAAACCCAATTAACAACAGACAAATTAGTACAAAACCCAGAAACCGCTTTCCGGGCAATGCAACCAAAGACGAGTATTAAATCAATTTTCAGCGATCGCTCACCGGGAAAATTGGGGCAGACAAATGTTCAAACGTGAATTCATCAGGTTTAGAGGTAGAAGGCGGAAGATGGATGGAGCTGGGAGGATGGTGTTTCCGGCGGTGGTGGGTGGGAGGAGGGAACGGAGGATTTGGGCGGCGGTCCGGCGGCTGAGAGTTGGAGTTGGAGTTGGAGTTGGAGTTGAGCTGAATTGGAGATGAGGATGACTCCATGGAACGGTTGCGATCTTCGTCAGCTGGAGCCATGAGAGATAGAGAGAACAGATCAAGCTGAAACTGGCAAAAGAGGAGGGAGAGAGAGGGAAGAGAAGGGAAGGGTTTAGGGGAAAGAGACGGTGAGAAACAGCGGGAAGAGAGAGGAACGCGGCTGTGTTCGAATCAGAGAGCACCTGATATACAATTTTTCCGCTTCTTTTTATGGGCCCAAAGGTTGGCCCACTGGATCTTCTTTACCAAGTGGGGTTTGGACCTACGTCACCTAAACTCCCTATCGCTCTCAATCATCGCTCTGGCGCTTTCAACTCGAATTCGCATATAATCCTCGCTCCAAAGTTGTAGAGTGCGTTTTCACCGACGTTCTGTACTTTCTCAACAATGAGTCTCACTACTAAGTTATCGAGTCTCTTTAAAACTAAGTCAAACTAGAAGTTTAACTAAAATGACATAGTCAACACCTTACAGAGATAACCTCCTGCATCAATGTATATCAAGTTCTCATGGCTAACACTCATTCAAGCTGAGCATCCATTACATTTTTCAGTATATGAGATTTCAGTTTTATAAATAAGTTTTCTAGTTGTTGCCACAAATCTAGATTATACAAAAAATCAATATATAATGTGTTTATATCTAAAATTATATTAAATATATAATTTATATACACGCTCTCATGACGCTCTCAAATACATTTTGTCTCTCCCGCTTTCCCTCCCGCTCTAGGTGATTTAGGTTTGGAGTGAAAGAACTAATTTTAATTCTGAAAATCACTGTAAATCTGTGCTAACTCAAATGGTAAAGCGTTTAAAAGTTCTTGCATGAAGTTTTGGGATCAAACTCGGTAGACGACAAAGAAGTAAGTCTTAAAAAAACTGCAAATTACTTGGGGCAAGTGCTGCTTTCACATTCAGGAAAAGTTAGCAGCAGTTCTCTCCTAGAAAGTGATCCTTGTTGCTGAGAAGAAGAAAAAGAAGCCTCCATGGGACATACAATTTTTTGGTCTAGCTTTGCTCCTACAAGTTGTAACAAGATAACACACCAAGAATCTAGTTGGGCAGGGACTTTGTCCTCGAATTGGTCTTATGTAGTGCCAGAAAAGCTCCGGAACTTTTTTGATTATGGATGCTCAATTTTGTTATTTAACTCAGTAATGAAAGTGAGGGAAGTGTTCGAAGAAAAATTATGAATCAAATTTGAGCGTGTGATTAGGATGAAGAAAGAAAAATATAACTATTCAACATTATACGTTCAACATGTGATTTGAAATTTAACCTAATATTTTGCATATCCAAAGTCCAAACTGAAACACAGTTGTTTGGACAAAAAATCAAATACCACTATTTTGATTCCAAATTACCACTATTTTGTTCCAAAACACCACTATATTGTTTTTTTTTTTAATCTTAAAAAGGTACAAGTATTATGAAAATCGATTTAGACATCCAGTTATTGAAACCTCATATTTATCTTGAGATCTTTATGATTCTGTGCAGATTGACATGATATAAATCTTTGAAAACGAGGTTTTTACACAACTAACTTTAAAATGCGAAAATATGGCACATGGGTCCACGGATGCATTCACGATAAACATATTAGCTCAACACCAATATCACCAAACCAAACCACATTGCTCGTCGCTAATTGTACCCCATGTATAACATGTTTAGGATCACTGTTACACAAGAAACCAACAACTCATCCTGATAAGTATCTTTTTCTGATAATTAAAATCAACCATTTTTTTATCATCATCATAAATCAGTAAGATTTCAATTGTTGAACCATGCATCTCCGAGATGCGAACTAAATAAATTAATACATAATTAAACAAGGCCGTATTGATGAACATTATCAATCACAAGCGATAACAAATCTTCGTTAATCGATTTAGGAAACTTCATAAAAGTGGGCGTTTGATCTTCACCACCAGTAGACAACAAAATCGTCTATAACCTTTAACATATGGAGGAAATACCGAGGTGAAGGAAAAAAGCGCTTTGACCACCACTTGTAACTCATAGCAAATCGAGATCAAGCAAGGAATAATATTTCATATAGGAGGAATAACACGACACATCGACCGAGGAACATCGTACATACGTGGAAAAGTACCACACAAAAGCGAAATAACGCTACATGTTATTCCTCTTAGGGTTTCTCAAAAAAAAAAGATATACCTCTTAGGGTTTATAATCTTGATATGTTTATCTCCCTATTTGAGAGATATTTGAAAGATTTAGAAGTTAATCCTGGCATTAATTTTATTAAATTAATGAAAACAATCTTTATGCATATTACTTCTTGGCAGGACGTTTTCATGAGTATTTGATTTTATTCGTCGAATATAATCGCTTGGCATGATAATCCATCTTGTCTTGACAGGACGGAAATATGTGTGGTTCATTTGAGGCATGAAACAAACTTCGGAAATAAATAAAGCTCAAGAGGAAGTAAGGAAGCAAAGTTAGAGAAGCAAGAATGATTAGTCTGCACTATTTTGATCATATCTTGAGTTCTACTCAAAATTTTGGAGCGAGAAAGATGGCAAATGAAAGCAGACTCAAAGGTTTTTCCAACAATAGATGGTAGAGCCGAATCGGAGATAAGACTAAGAAGTTATGACCCGGAGAATTCAACTTTTACGACCAAAAATTGTGCTCGTGCGAGCACACTGGAGCTGGGAGGCAAATTTAGGGTAAAATTGTAATTTTCATACTTACATCAAGGAATTTATATCTAATCAGTGAAAAATGACCTAGGAGCAAAAAGAACTCAGCTTTGACATTCGAGAGCTTGAGAGAACGCACGGGAGCACTAAGATTCAAGCCGCAGAGATTGAATATATCAAATTGTAGAGATTTCTGAGTGTTTGATCATCTCTTCTTAGCATGCAAAACTTATTTTGTATTTCATTTTATATCTTGTATAGCTAAACTTATTTGTTAGGTTTCTACGGGAAAACCTAGGGTTATGAATTGATTTATAAGATATTGTTTTGGATTCATGATAGCGTTTTGCTCTTCATCTAGTTGAATGTTCAATTTATTTTCTTGTTTCTATGCTTAATCACATGTATGAATGGAGTAGCTACCCATTAATGTTAGCAATCTAGGTTAGTGATCGGGAGACACCAAACCATGTATGAACGAGATAGAATAAATAATCATGAATCGTGAAGAACCGAGAGGTGACATTACTAAGGTTAGCTATTATATATAGATTCGTCCGTTGAGAGTGAACCATTAGATGATTGGTGAACTACGTGTCATACCATTTTTGCGACATGTGCGGTAGAAGCTAGGACCCGATTACCGGTTGGATCAAAGAACATACTAGAAAAGAGTGGTTAGGTAACGGTGCACCAAGAGGCACATTACCGGTCATGACTAACGGTGTGAGTTACCGAGAGGGATTCGTATCAAATAATTGTGTGGCATAGTTAGACCATAGACTAAGTGTTTTCAAACATAATTTCGGAAAATTCGAAGTGTCCTAGGGCATCCGTAGGCGACCTAGTACCAATTTCATGTGTGTTAAATAACAATTTACTACTCCCTTCGTCCCGCAAAGATCGTCCATTTTTAAAACTACAATTTTTTTTGGAGACATGCAATTAATGCTACCCACCACAAGTTATTGACATGCTATTTCCACTATTATTCTTGATTTTGTTTTCTCTAAGACTAGGTGCATTGAATATGAAAGAGTAGTATTGCAACTTCATTGTACGTGGTCGAAGTGATTGTCCACTTACATTTTTACCTTGAAAATGTAAGTGGACAATCATTTTGGGACAGACCAAAATAAAAATATAGATTATCCTTGCGGGACAGAGTGAGTATCTCGTTCTTGCGTTTACTTTTTTAGTATTAGAAAAACAAACAAACAATTTTCTAGTCTTTTGTTACTTTACTATTTAGATTTAATGTCTAGTTAATAAAAAGCCTACTAACTGTACTTGTGGGATTCGATACTCGGGGTTGAAATACACTCCATTATAGTACTTCCTTGTGCACTTGTGTTAAGCGTAAGGAATCGCGTCAAGTTTCTGGCGCTGTTTTCGTGGACATCGGTTTATTGTTAATTAGGAATTAGTTCAGAGAGTTTTTTTTTGTTTTCTTTTTTCTTCTATCTAGTTACCTCACGTGTGTATGTTGAGCTTTGTTTTCTTACGAACACATGGGGCTAGTGCTACTCTAAAAATGTGGAGGGGAGCTCATGACAGAGGTCCACCTCACTATTACCCCTACTGCAATCAGTGTGGGGGGATCATGAGGATGGGGCATGTAGAGTTCAGCAACCCCAAAATTTTTAGCACTACTAGGAGGATTCGCAGCATACACATCCACCTCGATATGAAGACTCATCACCCATCATGTATGAGTTGTGAAATATAGTGAGGCAAGGTGCGAAACATCCAGAGCCCCATCAATATTCACTTCGACCGCTTTATGAAGATCCAACAAAAACAAGTTCATCCTTGGATATGGCTGAATTAAAGCATGTGGTGTAGGACTCAGAGTTGTCACTGGCAGTGCAATCGAAACAGATTTCAAAAGAGAAGAGAGAGCTCAACGGTGACATTCACCGAGTTGTGAACCAGTGTGAGGAAATCTCTCCTCCAATCATCTCATTTGATAGACAAGATCCTCAAAGGGAGATCATGCCATATGAAATTGAAGTGCCTCACATTGTGACATCATCATGTCCAATTGAGCCTCAAATCTTTTCATCACCAGCACCACCACAAGAGGAAGACTAAGACGTTCTTAATTGGCATTTGGCTGTAAGTGAGATGCAGAATCACTTCTGGGCAAAAATGGATTGAGAACAGCGAGAGTATGCATCACGAGCTATCGCAGTGGAAAAAGAGGTGCCCAAGCCAAGGGAAGAATGTGATTTTCGCGAATCAAATGTAATATTTAATTCTTGTGAGGACACTGACTCTAATTTAGATTGGGGGTGGATCAGTGCTTTTTCACGTGGAACCTCAAATAAATTAAATTTCTTGGCATGATTTGGATGACAATGATATTGGGCACTTTTGGTATAATTATGAAGAAGTTGATATCGAGGATGTGCCCATTGATATCGACGAATTTGATTCCCCAATCTCTTATTTTATAGTTATGATCAACATGCCAAGATAAGGAATTGGAAATAGCAAAGTGTTGAGGTAACGATGAGCGGGATGCGTGGGATGAAGAACATCAAAAATTAGAAAAACATGAGATACAATTCCCAGTTCTGAGGCAAGCGCAAAATAATGAACATTAATGGGTGGATTTCTGGAAATAATTTCTTACAAGCCAATGAGCATTATGTTGGGTCACGGGGCTAAATCAGACGGACTAGAACGCCTAAAGTACGCCAACACGAACTAGTGCGATAAAGTAGAAGATGTAGGAAACAAGTATTTAATGTGGGAAAAACGCTATAAGTGAGAGGGACAAAATAAACCACAAAACTTCCACTATAACAATAATGGGTGGCCAAAACCTCCACAAAGATGTGGGTAAAAACGAAACCTCACCGCAAGGTGAAAACTAAGCAAACTAATTGCTAACAAATTACCCGTAATTAGCTTTCGACAACGTCGTCGTCGTCGCGAACGATCACGTTACACTATTCTTCTTTCCGTCTCGCATTGACGAACACGAGAAATTCTATCGTCTTCTTGTGTGACCACCTCTCGTACACAAGGTAACACTATGTCTCTCAATGACAGCCACTCAAGGATATCCCATGTGATCAACGATCACAAAATCACAAGTACTCACAAGGAGCCCTGGACATCTCTTTTTTCATAAGAGGCAAAGGGATGGTGGTCACACTTTGAACCAAAGTATAGGCTACTGATGGCATTATTGTGGCGGTGACATTAATGAGTAGCCATTAGGAAATAAAGGAAAAAAGGAATCACTTTGGCAGCAAGCCAAAGCACCTCCAAGAAAGTCACCGCCTCAATAGTAATTCTAGTGTGTATGTGTCAGACCAACAACTTGGGCCAATCATAATTGGGCTTGGACCCAACACATTACGCAGGTGGCTACCCAATCGTGTTCCATACACACCAGAACATGCCATGTCACCTCACTGGGACAATGATACATCGTCTCTTCGCATATAGCAATTTCCTCAGGAGCCAGGGAATCGAGTGGTTAGGAGGCTGGAATAAGGCTCGCCGCAAGTGGTTTTCGTCCCGCCTGCAACCCATGTATGTCATAGAGAAGACTTGTGAACTCTCATGTATATACAGGTCCAATATTAACGGAAATGAACTCCCGAGATCTTTGTCATGACCGCTTCATAAGGGGTCATGCGTCTCCATATAGCCACGTAATACCCCATTATCTGATATTTTGTTGGACTTGTATATACAGAGAGGTCATCCTCTTCATAGAGGTTCAAATTGATTATCATTTGAAACCCCAACAAGTTGTCTATCCTCTCTAAGACATATTTGGCTTATTTCCATTACCCACCATCACTCATCCATGTGGTCTCATGCATGGTTAATTGTATTGTTGTAGTTTTGCCCTCTATTGCAGGAACACACGGTGGTCATCCCATTAGCAAACTTTGTCTACACTAGGCTTACTGTCTAATATGTAAGCTTGATTGTATGTGATGTAAATATGCTCTGTATGTCGCGTCGGTATGTTCTAGCTTGTATCTACCATTTGTCTTTTGCGAGTCTTTTGCTCGTGCTTTCATGACCAGATAATGTAAGTGTCTGTATAGCTCCTGCTCTTTATTACGCTGTTTTTGGGCCCTGCCTACTACTGCTGAGCTTGTATGACTTTCTTAATTTTTAGTGTCCTCGCTTCTTCCGAAAAACAGAAAAGAAAAAATATGAACACTCAATTTTGCTAGTCACTACACCCTCATCAAATCGTGCCTACTAGTCATCCTTTCCTACATCCTCAGAGTTGCTCAGCTTTCGAGTTCCCTTTTCTGAAAATAGAAAGTATTATCTCTTAATTTCTATGAAATGATCGCACAATCGAGTGCATATACTAGAAAGCATGTGTCTCAATCTGCATACCAATTAAAGAGGAGGTTTGACTTCAAAGATGTTCAAGCCACGAATCAACAATGCTAGAAAAATAGCCGACCAAGATTGGTCTTAGCCTCAAAACCTATAAAGCAAGATACTACTTGGGATGTACTCCCAACACTCCAGCTCCACATCACCTTCCTCCCCCACTTGGGGATGCCGTAATAACTAATGGGAATATTTTATCCCCTACAAAGTCTACAATAGTGGGTAGGTAATGATCAAGGTATCTCGAAAATCCTTATTGCTTTGTTTGAATGCATCTGGATTTGAGCCCAAATTTGAATTGCACCTAGAATTCGTTACCACCCAGACCCACATCATTTCAATTCTTACGAGCGAAGAAGCTGTGCTCTGATACGTCTCTCTCACAGAGACCTCATAATACGAACAACTCTAGTCGCTGGTGCAATATGGCACCGACTAATAGCAAGTCTGCGGCTGTCAAGGGGAACAAAATCGTGAAGGAATCGCATCTCAGGGGCGCATGGAAGAGGCCATGGGGGAGGTGCGCCGACAAGATCAGAGATCCAAGTATGAAGAGTCGGATTTGGGTGCGGACGTGCGATACGTCGGCGTAAGAAAACCTACATACAATTATCACTGGTTGTCGGTGTTTTCCCTCTGGCGAATTGAGTCCTCTATTTCGACTATGTTCTGTGGCCCGACATGATGAGACTACCTTCTCCTTTTCTATTTGGTCATCAGAAAGCTTTCCTAGTTCAAAACACGTATGAAATATTGATTCATCCGTGTTTTGAATTCGAAATTTTAAAAGTTACATTTTTTGATTTGAAATTTAAATTCAAGTAGCCAGATGCAACCTATACGACTTTCCAGAAGGTGAATCAAAACTTCTGGAAAGTGACAAGTAGAGAAGCCAATTGTCATGAAAATTTTGCTGACATGGCAACACGCTTAGTCCATTTTATACCGGAGAAGACTAAGTGGTTTAGCAAACTAACAAATTCGTACTCAAGAATCTCTAGACTTGTGAAATATCATTGTGGAAGAAACTCACAAAAGCCAAAGCCGTGGTTTATTCTTTTAGGTTTAAAGACACTTTGCTCCCTTCATTTTGGAAGAAATACGAAAATGCTCCCTGACATATTAACACTTACACATACCTCCCTGTAACGGTATAAAGAAAATACAAGTTGCCTCTTCTGTGTCATTTTCTTCCAGTAGCGCGCAATTACTATTCTTCTGTGTCATTGTAATTGCAAACTTTCGAATGGAAATGGCACAGAAGGGACAACTTGTCTTTCTTTTTTTTTCCGTTAAAGGGAGGTATGTGGAATTGTTAATTTGCCAGGGAACATTCTGGTATATCTTCAACAGTGAAGGGAGCAAAGTGTCTTTTACCCAGGTTTTATAATGTAGTGAGGAGTAATGGTGCTTAACACATACAAGGTGAAACAAAGGACACTCTACCTCCACGGCTCCTCTAACATCAATAACTTTTCCATTACATTTGTAGGGCGAATTAATGCACCACCATCATCACATATAAGTTCGCAAGAGGCCTCCTATTATAATATATACTCACTTTGCTCATAATGAAAGAAACCCCAGCATCCATTACATAAAAAAAAGGGGGGGGGGGGGGGGGGGGGGGGGGGGGGGATAAGTTAATGACATTATCAGATCTGGTCTCTGAAATCCTACAATAAAAAATTAGAATAAAATAAAAACCAATGCACAGTTTATTACCCAGATAAAAGATCTGAGATTAAACAGAGGGCTTAACTGATGCTACTATCTAACTGATTCATAGTACAACAGTAATTTGAAGCCAAAAAGAGGCAAAAGCTCTCAGAAGCTCCCCTCAAATTTCACTAGTTCGGTCAAAGATGATTTTTGTTGCATGTCTTAGTACCACTCAGAATATATCCACCAAATCCGCTCATCTGCATATGCGGATGCGTTCTTGATGGCAAAACCTGCAAAATTTCAAGATGAAAACAAAGTAAGACCAGTCTTCTTCTTTCCCAAGCAAAGTAAGATCAGTCTTGGTAGTTAAGAATAGAGAAATCAAGAATTCAATAGGCTGATAAACTTGCAGGAAGGCAAGTACTTCTGATACAATGGCTTGTGCCGTTAGAAATTAACTCATACACTCCAATTTTATCTTAACATGCTACAGTTTATGCAGCTGAATTGTATTACCACCCATATAATATACATCAAAGAAATATATAGTTACCCGTAGGGTGTGGAGCGTGGACTAGGGAGACAGTTACTCTTCACTCTTGAGTATCCGGCATGCCACAATATTATGGGAAAACACCGGCAGTAGCTTAATAGGTTCTCCTTCCTAACAATTTATCAGCCTTTGCAAGCAGCTAAAGGACAAATTGCGGGTGTGATAGAGAATGTTTGGGTCCGCTAGGAAAGAGAATTGCTGGTGGGAAAAAGAAAAGCTCTTGGCTATACATCAAAAAGCTCTTGGCTATGCATCAAGAAGATTCTCAAGGAGCCCCTCATTGAGAAATTTGTGAGCAATCACAGCAGCCTTCTCATGCAAGAAGCAATGTAGGCCCAACGACTCAACGAGCAAAAGTTAGATGGCTAGTTGAAGAAGATTGAAACACTAGATTTTCAATACACGTTTTAAGACCAACCGATCTAGAATCCTTAAGCTTCGTGTAAGAGATAGCTCCCAGGTCAAATCCCTGGGTAATCTTCTTGAACTTATGAAGGGACATTCTATTGGGAGTTTACATGGATCGAGATCGACAATGCCTCGAAGGATCATAGATTCGTGGGATCTTAAGATCCAGATTGGGATTTTGACAACCATTGGCTCAAAGACACTGGACCAACTTCCTCTGCATGAAAGGGAGGACAAGAACAGAGCATACCAGGCAGAAATTTGGATAAGGGTTCGGAAAGAGGCGCCTTGGAAGTTGGAACAAAGTTAGTTAGGGTCAGGGTTAGGGTTTATCTCTTCTTCCATGCATTCTTCTTCCAATCTTTCTAATTGTGTGAAGTTGGATATTGAATTGAATTTCAATTGTTTGGGTCCTCACCACTTGGAAAGTTCAATTCCCTATTGGGGAATAGGACTTGAGTTTTTTGATCCAGGAGGGGAGAGCTTAAACATTTAAGTCAACTGAGCACGGCATCTGCCCTTCAAGCTAGCTGAAAGCCATTCTATATGGGTATATTAGTAGTGCATTCTCTGCATTACAACCATGTTTATATTATGTCAGATTGTCTCACAGCTTGTGGTATCTTGCACGGCCATGACCACTCTCCGTCTAGGAAGCACGGGAGTTTTGGGAGCGCATCCGGATGACGTTCTTCTGGGTGCTCTATGGGTGCTTTGTGGGTGCGGCGGAGTAATTTCAAAAGTTTTAGTTGGGGTCTTTTAGAATACAAACTACTAACCTAACGAAAGAACATCTATTATGACTTGTGAACATGTGATGTGAATTATCTATTTTGTAGAATAGTTAAGGTGTTTGGTCTATAAATAATTTGAACCATCATTGGTTTAGAGTTAAAGACACTTCGCACCCCTACGTTTAGGCAAAAAGACACTCGACACCCGTGTCTAAAAAAATTCACCTTTGCACCCTCGTAACTAACCAACACTAACGTCTCTGCTAAAATGACAACCCTACCCCTAACAGTGAAGCAAAATCACACATCTACAAAGGCACTTCTTCACCCCTATGTTTAGGTAAAAAGACACTCGACAGGCGACCCCTATGTTTAGGTAAAAAAGACACTCGCTTCTTACACATCTACAAAGGCACTTCTTCACCCCTATGTTTAGATAAAAAGACACTCGACAGGCGACCCCTATGTTTAGGTAAAAAGACACTCGCGATCTGGGCAAGACTGGTATGTTTCGATCTGCAGCTGTTTGTGTGGGTGGAGAAAACGAGGGGTTGGAGGTGGGCCAAGGTGAAATTGGAGGTTGAGAGTTTCTTTGGTGTTTGTGTTGTCTGGACTTGTTGAACCATAGTCCTCGATTTGACGGAAGAAGAAGAAGAAGATAACGGTGGTGGTTGTTCTGGGTTGTGAGATTGGAGGTCGATTTGTTTCTGGTTTGATGATCTTGGGTTTTTTATCTGTGTATTATCATATGCCCATGTGTTGGTAAGGATTTTGACTTTTCCGGTTTTGATATAGCCCACTTCAGTTTTAATGGAATCTTGTATAATCGATTGCTGCTCTATCTAATATGGATTGCCTGCCTTTGGTTCCAGAACTTCTATTTTTGTTTCCTGAAGTCAGTGTAAATTCGGTTCTTGTTGATCGATCTCTGGAAATTGAAACTACTGGCCCGGTGATGACAGACCATTTGCAGTTTGATTTCTCTGCTTAATTTCTAGTCGTGTAAAGGAGTATCAATTGATGCAAATGTACCCAATAAATGCAATTGAATGTTTAACTATTATGAGGCAGTATCACAACACCATTGGAAAGTCCATTCATCACTTGTACAAGAATAAGGGAAAGAACATTTACCTCTTGATTCAAGTCACATTCTTTCTAATAATGTTACCTCTTATTGGTGCAACTTGGATTTTAGTTCGTTTTCAAGATGAGGTAGATTTATCTTGTTCAAGAATCAAGTTTGTAACGTAAATTTTGTTCAAGAATATGTATGAATACTAAATTGGTTCAAGAATTTGTGAATTGAACACCAAGATTACCAAGAACATGAACACCAAAAACATCATACCAATAAACAGGGGTAAATTTGTCAAAAAAAGTTTAAAAAATTGCTTTATGGACGGAACATAACAGAAGGGTGGTATGTGTCCTCACTTTTTTTCCGTTACGGGTTCAAAGGTGTATTTTTCACAACACAAGGGTGCCGAGTGACTTTTTGCCTAAACATAAGGTGCAAAGTGTCTTTAACCCTTGTTTTATTTTCATTTTTGCAAGTACATGAATATCTCACAAATAAAATAGCTATATATATATATATATATATATATATATAGAGAGAGAGAGAGAGAGAGAGAGAGACATGTGTATATTATACTGAGATGTCCCACATCGGACACTGAAGAAGAACAAACAGAATTAATAAGTATCCTAGGTTACTCTCCTCATTGACAATTGGTTTTGAGGTGGAACCCCATGGATTCTTTACATATTTGCCACACCTGGCTCGTACCCCTAGTTTTTGAAAAATTGCCGCACCCAGCCTCGGACGTGCACCCACACCCGCGAACGCACGCACCCGTGCTTCTTAGATGGCAGTCGTTGGTTTTCTAAGTATGACTCATTATCAAGACTACTTCTGAAAATTAAAGTATTTACTCTCGTGTTCCTTTTCTTCTGCTAGTTTCTTCAGGTATATGTTTCTTATGAATGAATGTTCTTAACTTTTGCATAAACAACACCATGACAAAAAGGAATATTTTAAACAAACCTGATATTCACGAAGCCAAGGTTCTGAAAGTTGCATGCCAATTGCCATCTTCTCTTTCTGTAAATTGTGCATGCATGTTGCAAGAGTCTGCATTCAAATTGGAAGAAGTAAACTTGGTAAATTCAAATAATCAATAACTTCATTGCAAATGAAAAGGGTTCACTTTCAGGAGAAAACAAATTCAAAGACTTTAAATATTTTTTTCAATTACAAAAATACATCTTAATTTCATCAAACTTACAGATATCCTATACCATTGGAAATCAAAGATCATGGGATATCCATCGCTTTCATGAAACAAACAATAAGTTCACTAATTGCGGTGTCTCCCAGCACTACCAATTACCACCAAGTTTCCTAGTGTTAAGCACCTAGCGCGCAGCATTCCTTGAAACATTTGGTTTTGCTCCAATGAACTCAAGGTAAGCATATCACAAAGATCACAAGTCAAAATGGTCACACAAAAAATACCATGCAATTCTTGGAGAGACAGTGGAAATGCCACTTGTATTAAACTAACACACGAGAAAAACCTTAATTAGATGGTTTATCTACCTTAGGAATCTCTTAATGCACAACTAGGATCGATATTCTTTAATGGTAGGAAGTTCTTTTGGAATTCTCCAGCATACTAAATTCGAAATACAGCATTCCATGTGGACAACTGGGAACCATATGTCATAAATGACTTTTCACTACTTACGTGTCACCTTACAGCATGTGACAACTGGATCAATTAAAGAATCAATTAATTCGTCATTCCTTTATTCGACTTTCCACATGGAAATTGACAGATAGGTGAGGTATTTTCACTGATTCATGGCATCGTACATCTAAAAATTATTCTAGAGATCGATCTCTTGTACAAGTCTTCTCTACACGTGTCAACCAGGTTCTAGATCCTCTTCAGTTTCGGTTCCTGGAATTGAATCTTCTTACTTCACATGTCTATGTTACTGGATCCCGGGACAATAATCATAGACATGTAGTTCTAGTGCCCATAAGATGTTCAATAAATTTTGTGTATAATAAAATACTTGCGCCTCATCACCCTTCTTTGCCATGCTCTTCTTCACAAGGTCGTCTCTCTTACCAACTAATCTTCACTTCCTTAGCAAGATTGGTAGTTTGGTACTAAATGCACCTCCCTGCCTTCTACATGGAAAATGAAGAGGATGTTCAGACCTTCACATCTTGTTCTCAATTTCTTTCTTCATCTGCAAGGACGACCTTGTAATGCATACAGTGATGCAGCTTCTACCAGAGTACCCTTCCTTTTGCACCCCATTCACAATCTCATTGTGATAAAGTTGTTGGATCACAAGGACCATTTAGGGACAGACTTCGTACATCTTCAAGAGATCATGCAAAGTCTCAACTTACTCTTCGGAAAGCCCAATCAGTTGCATAAGCAAACATATGAAAAAATGGCATCATTCGCCTTGGGCAAACATAATGTCTAGCAGATTGTCAATGTCCGATAAGTGCAAGTACACCTTTAAATGACAATACTAAGGCCAACAGGCTTTCATGATCTCTCTTTACAGCCACCCCATGCTAACCATATTAAGACTTGGTTTGTTTCAGCTATTAGGTCTGTATTCGCTTAAGAAATGTGGCATATTAGCAAGGACAAAGTCGTGATGCATCACAGAATGCTTGCAGCATGCATCTGCCCAATACTAGTTCTGGTATGTGGACTAGTCTAAACTCTAAAGCTAACTTAAATCTAGATGGGGAATATTCCTAACTCAAGCTGCAACAGTCGACGCTGTAGGTTGGCAACATTTCAGAGCAACCTCCACGCCTATAGCTCGAGGATTGTAGCATGGGAATCACAGCACAAAATTCATGTTGGTGAGCGTGAGCACACTTAGGTAAAATGTAGCCAACTTGCATAACTTTGAACAAGAAAACCACTAGAAGGCAAAGCATATCAAACAGTGTAGCTTGGTGCAGGATGGATTTGTTTACTGCATTAGCATTCTGACCTATTCTTTTGTGTCTATGTAGCATTGTGACAGCAGAACACAATATCAAAAGTTACTTCAGACAAAAACGTTATAAAACAAGTGGATCAGCCAATCTAACGCTTTCTTTTACTTCCATGCTAATACGGTAATACCCCTTAAGCATAAAGCTCAAATCATGAATATTCTTCTCGTCTCTCACCCCCACAAGCTTATAAAGCCAAAGCAAGCATTGTTGCTAGTTGCTACACCACGTGCAAACATGACTTGACACGTCTCCACCACATGGCCCTTCCCTAAGGTTGATGTGCATCTGCTAGTAAAGCTCTCTTCTTCTGCAGTTCGAAACAACAAAACATCTCGCACGACAAGATGGCTACCGATCCTAAAATGAAAAGAGAAGATCATATGTAACTTCACTCTACAAATACAGACCTAATGATAAGCATCGTCCCTTGTCATGGACGGTTTACAAAACCATCATTGACCTCTTCTCACAAACCTTCTCAATATACTTGGATCGGGACCCGTCTGAGACAAAGTCTGAACTTTTCAGTAATTGCTTAGATACCTTAATATAACTTCCACTAAGACTTAGAATTGGGAAACACCTCTAAACACATTTCATCTCACTGCTTTGCCAATCTTCCATCTTCTGCACCTTCCTAAATCTAGGCACACGAGTATCTAGCGTAACTCTTAACAAAAAAAAGGGGGCGAGTGTCATACCTTCTCTTTACCCGTTTTAAGTAAAAATAATAAAAGATTCAAGTCTATAAACCAACCCCCCTATTCCTCAAGTAAAGAAACACATATAAAGGTAGTGCCGTATATCACGAATGAAATACCCCAAATCTAGCCTAAGGCCATTTTAGTCCTTTGGCCCAAGAGTATATTGGTCATTTGTCAACTAGCCTATTTTTATTTCTCTCAAAAATTTCATTGTAGAAATTAAAGATAGCACCCTAACTCTCTTCTAAATATATACAAGCAACCCCCCAAATAGGAACTTTACAATGTGACCCAAGCATCCAGAACTCTGACCTCATCAATGACAAGTCAATAAAGGAATAGTTATCCCCACGTGCTTCCCATGTGTGGCCGGCAACTACAAGAGGGTGATGAATGACCCTCTTCTACTCCGTCTCACGAGTTCAGTCAGACACTAAAGCACGAATGAATCCAAATCTGGTGCGTCAGTAATTCAGTTTATTCACTTTTCGTTGTTCCTAGTTGACGTTCCTCGCTTGTCCGTAAAATAGTAGGCAATGGAAAGGTCTTCTCTGCTAACTCTCCAATCGAGGTAGTAGTGGTGAGAGAGAGGGGTTGGTTTTGGTCTATGGATTGTCAATTTTGGCATGGTTTGGGCCTGGTTCTGGGGTCGAGTCATTGGGTTTCTACATACAAAGATTTGGATCTATAATGCTATTTGAACCACTACAACAGGTTCAGTTTCCTTTGTTTAAAATGAAAGCGATACTTGATAAATTGAATAAGAGAGAAGCTCGGTTTCAAGCCTCTGTTGTGTGCTCTAGGGAATATACAATTGTGCGGCATGAGCTCTCTGCTAGTAGTCATGGTGAATTAGTGGTTGTTACTTGTTAGCAGTGGTCATGGTGATGCTAATTTGGTAAAGATAGTGGTGCCCTAGTTTGGATGAACTGGGTATCCCTTTGTTGGAGATATCAAAGGGTGAATTTGTACTTCTGGCTTTTACTATCACAGTAGTCCTACCATCTATCAGAAACCAACTTATACTGTATTCATCACTATTAGTCTCAATACTATCATCTCCATAATTAATCCCACTCATAAGCCAAAAAACAAACAAGCCTTAAAAATCCAGTCCAACAAATCCGGGTTCAACGTGAAAATAAAACACTCAACTAATCAAATTGTTAGCCACTTGCGCACAGCTAATATTTGACGCCACAAATTGACTTTTACTACAGATCATTGTTGATTTTTTTCTAGTTGCAATGAACATGCTCTTGTATTGACTCTTTATCTTGATCGTTAATATTTCCTTTGCTATGCTAAAAAAATATACTTTGCCAAGTTTAGACTGAATATAAGAACACTGTATATTATTAAGTGGACAAGAATCAGTAGACTTCCATACGGAATTCCAAAAAGTGGAAGTGCTTGTTTTGAAATTGGTATTGGATTGTCTAGCATGCATATCTCCAATGAACAGATTTGTGAGTGTGTGTGCGTGCGCTCCCGCGCATGCATAGTCTAGGCGTGAAGCGGGAGTTTCTAGTGGGAAGGAAGTTAAGTGATCTTTTAACTATCATGAATGGATATTGAACATATATTTCAACCTTTGCATTGTTTGAGAATTACACAGATTCTGTAATTTACGGTGGTAGTACTATAAGCTCAAAAGGGAACAGAAAACACTGATGTGGCATGAGTCACTGTTTCTTCTCAATAAAACTGACCTGAAGATGCTGGTGATAAATTGCAAATGAAGCGGAATACGAAAGAAGTGGAAAGAGTTCTTTAACAATTTTCCAAGCATCCACTTCTGGAGCAGCAACAATTAGGCTACATGTGTTGACATAAAAAAAGTCACTTTCCAACATTTTCCAAAGAGTAGGTAATCTCCAAACATTTAAACTAATGACAGGAGAATCAATAATCAACCTTGAAAATCCATTTTCTTTCCATAAGTCGATTGCCTCTACGGATGCCCTCTCACCAGCTTTTATACTTTTGCATGGTTTCACGGTAGAACAGTTAGATACCTCAGGCATAAGATCCAGCGCGTCCTTCTCAGGAAGTGCCTCCGCCGCGTCCACATTTACACTACAAATAGAAGATTCTTGTTCCTGCAAAACGGGCAACTGATACAGTTAAAAACCCTAAGACGACATGCTTTTAGACACTTGTGGAGTTTATCATACATTTGAAAGATTACAGATATCTCCAGGTTCCCCTATTTGCATAGAACTCCCATTTTCAGATGCAGAAAGGTCGTCGATCGAGCACCGCACAATCCTAAACCACATAAACAAGTAAACGGCCTCAGAAAAAGTGCAATTAAAACAAGAAAGACCAGGAAAATATTTTAGTACAAGTTCAATATTAATGCTAACGAGCTTGCATGAGAAGGATAATGATGAAGTATAGAAGAGAACAGGACTTCCAAGCTTCGCAGAGCTAAAAACATACGCACCTTCGGCAAGTTTCACTGCTGAAGTTGAACATTCTTACAATATCCATAGGATATGGCTTCCGTCCAAGATATGTATTGCACACATGACCTGTACCTGTCGAGGACCCAACGTCATACAAGTGCAAGATTACTAATATATCAACCAATTATTAGGAAATCAAATGAAACGAATAACTTGACGACGAAGCTTCTGAGTAAAAAATACTCTCTCTTTACTTTTCAAGACAACTATAGTAATCTTCTATGCATGGTTTTGAAAAGTACTCGGATCTTAGCCTACAAAAATTAAGACAGGTCAACAACTTACAAGTCTCGGGAATAGATCTCCTGAGAACAGAAAAACAAAGACATATTATCCATCTTCCTAGGAAACTTATTTATTCAAACACCTCAGACTTCATTGTAGAATCCAATTGCTTTAATTCTCAATTCAGTGCCGGTCGAAAAGCCTTGCCCTCACCTGAGTGATTTTGTTCGGAGCTTCTCATCCTGAACAGAATGAAAAGCCTTGCTGCTCCTGACCATTATAGGATAACCCCATAAATTTCCCCAACTTCAACATATCATCAGCACTGGAAGGAGGCAAAATATCCATGAGACTGCACTTAACAACATCCAACTGATAAGCAACACCGTGTGACTCCACAATACCAACAGAACTGAGGCACTCTCACAATCCTCTCCACCATCGCCCACCACTGGTTACACTCAATGAAATCCTCACTATCTACTACATCCCTGACAGAAGTAGGCTCTTCAACATCAAAACCATCACAAGCCTCCTCGCTCCAACTCTGCAAATAAATGTTACAGTCTACTGAATTAACTTTGCCTATCGCCAACACCAATGCCTTCTAGTTATGGCACTCCTGCTGGCAAGCACCATTGGCAGACACTGCAAAGCCTGAAAGCTATTGCGAACAGGAATATTAAAATTAAATGAAGGTCTATCCACTCCTTTGCTCGTCTTAACTCCCAGCTTTTTCGCAGGCGTGCTCCATGGTTCTTGGTCTTTTAAACTAATGCCCAGATTGAAACTTCATTAATCCGCTCAGCAACCTCAGGCGATAGTGCGATACACTATAAAGATCAACTGATGCATGAGAAGCCTCCAATGACTCTGAAACACAAAAATAAGCAACCCTTTATGCAGTGGAAAAACTTGCACCCGCAGCATTCTCTCCGCAATTCCTCATAGCCCACCTCTGGAATCCTACAAGACCATTGCCATCAACAACCTGACCAATAGCACATCACTGGGAGAAACCGGAAGCCTCTTCCTTTGTAGTTTGAAGCACTGTATGAGCTACAGCAACAGGTATCAGAGACCTGGCCACGGAACAAGCACGAATAAAATCAAGCACCTAGCAGTAGGGGCCCAACCAAACCCCTTCTCATCTCCCGGTAACAGGGTTGTCCTCCACCTCCCCTCACTGCCACTTGATACAGCCAGAGAACGACCACTCCTACCCCTTCGCAACACTCTTACCTCCAAAACAAAAGGGGGCCATCTCTTCCGAAGCCACCGACCCACAGACTTTAAAAAAAATAAAAAAATAAAAAAAAAAAAAAGGAAGAAGAAGAAGAGACCTTGTGCATGGCATTAGAAACCCAGGATTGCTCTACGACTAACCACAAAGACCGATGTGACCCAAGCGTAGAAAAAACAATCCAACAAACAGCAACTCCAACAGTTTCTTCCATCAACAACACATCAGCAGCCCCTTACCACTCCTTCGGCTAGACCATCATTACCCAACCTCAACGAAACAACAGGCCCAGATCCAAACATGGTAAGCTAAAGAAACGAGATGAATAAGAAACGCCCAAAACATTGTTATCACAAAACGCAACGATCTCTGCTCCCCGCAATGAAGACGAGGACCAGTTGCACTTGTCTGAGAGGAACGACACCAGTGACCCGAGAAACTCCCCTCAAGCCACGCTGCCGTCGAAAGGGAAGTCGGATCTGGATTGAGACGCAGCAGACGAATAACGGAAACTGCACTGGACACGGCTCCATAAGGCAGCGACACGCCGGCACCATCAAACACTCCGTGTCAAAACCTTGCCGAATGTGTTTATAGGAAAAGGTTGCAGTACGGACCGTTATTGCCACCCACTTTCTTATCCAGGCTTTCTACCTTTTCTTTTCAATTTTCTTCATAATAGAATCATGAAATCAAAACTAGCAAAAAAAATAAGATGTCCCCTAGCTTTCATCAGTCAGTTGCTATCACTAAACATACGTGGTCTGAAAATTTACTTAAACAGAGCTTAAAATTTGACAAGGTTTTTGTGTATGGTCCCAAGGTATAAATCCAGATTAAGCAGATTTTATAAGGACTCCAAACAGCAGAAAACTTAGAAACCGAAAAGCATACCTCCCAACCGTTCAGCCACAGCACCAGTAAGGATTCCACCAATCATATCCAGCACGAGGACATCTGAATTTGCACTAACGTTCGCCAAAGACAGAAGAAGAGATAAAGTGTCCACACGCAAAAACCTGAAAGAGTTGTAGATAAAATTATAATCTGGTAACAATAAGCTACCATGCTTTACCAAAATAGGACAAGCCAAAAGTTCAAAGGTTCCACCGAGCAACGAATAATAAAGCATAACGATCCTGTGGTACAGATGCTAAGAATACATAATGGACAAAAGGGCTTGCAAATAAGTTATTATGTGCAAGTTTCCCAGAAAAGCGTAAAGATTCCAAAGGCAGACCGGACGGGGGAACCAACAGGGCTCCTTTGCCCCCACCGAATCTTGATCTATCAAGGTTAGGTTTCTCTGTAACCCTAGTAAATTCAATGACTCGCACAAAATATTTAATAGCTGTACCGACTGTTCTTTTGTCTTAGAGTATTCCTTCTTTGATGTATGGGTCTCTACAATTATTCTAAATTTACTGATTCCTTAAAATTATATTTGGTCCCAGATTAATGACGGTACTTTTGCACAGATGTTAAGACAGTATCTGCCCATTAATGTTAAGACAGTATCTGCCTTTTATTTATTATCCTTCATTGACTCATGATTCATTGATAGAGCTGGTACGTTTTTCTAGTCACTAGCAGCCTAGCAGGTAACCAACATTTATTAATGATGAAGTAACTTTATCCGGAATTATTTCTCCATCTAGTTTGTGATTTCAACCCATAGAACCTTGTCGGCGAATTATCAGGTCGTCCATCAATAAACCATTAGTCTCCCACCTTATAACAATCAAATATTAAGTATACATAGTTTATTAATAACTTTTTTGCAACAGTAACAATATTAAGTACCCTAGTCTACAGAATGCATATGTCCATCTATGCTTGTTAGCTCCCATGAGCTACCATGTATGGTAGGTCCTTGACAACCAGATGTTTGCAAACTATATTCATATACACATGAAAGCATCCCAATACTGGAGAAAAGCTATGGGCTATGATCTGGATTACATGATACGAATTGAAAATAACCATATTCACCGAAGTTGTTATTGTATGCTCCTCACCTTTAAGGGATCAGTTACCTGAAAAATAATAACTTTATTTTGCATGAATTGTTTTCCATCTTGCATTCATGAATTAACAAAAAGGCAATACTTGCATGCATACCCATGTTTGAGGCATATCAACAACATATGTCGGTTTAGGACATTGGCTACATGGTCACTGGTGGCATGTGAGGATGTATATTATCCTAAAAATTTCACAAATACGACCCTGCAGAGCTAAAATAGGCTCCAATAAGTACTATTTCTACCATTACATACTTTTCCTATTCATTATTTTTTCGAGAAATAATCCTCTAATATTTAAGCCTTTCAAAGGTCCCAATAAAAATCTTGACTCCTTTTTCAGTCCAGGAGGCTGAATCTCACTCAACTCAAGTCATTACAACGAGAGGTGAACAGCCGGAGAAAAATATATATTGAAACCGCATCGTAAAGATAAGTTGTTGGTGTTGTTAAGGTATGAAAATTTGTACATAAATTTGTGGGATTCATTAGTTCATTTATTTTGTGTAGCCTTTTTTAGACCATGATATTTGACAGTTTATTATTACAGTTACAAATTTGAGTAAAGAAGGCAGTTTTTATATGTGAAGGAAATCTTCTTGAACTGAATGCTACATTATACTTTGATAGCTTAGAGTTCTCTTTATCTCTCTAAATAATGCAAATTACAATCCATTGAAATAATTAACTTCTGATTGTGGGCAGAGTTTAAGGGCTTTGTAATAGCGTCAAGAGGGCCTCACTTTTTAGAAAATACAAATCAAGAATAAGCCAAACTAAAATCAGCGTGTATATACTTGTGTCCAACAAGAGAAATATAGCATATATATGCTTGGTATGATAATCACCTTGCAGAGTATTTCCTTGATTCTCAAAGATTACAATTCTTTCTTCCTAGATCTAAACTGTACTTGGTATTAAGAATCCACATGGTTCCACCTCAAAACCAATTGCCAATGAGGGGAGTGGATCCCGATCCAATTAGTTATAATTGTATATCACTATATCGTAAACTCCCCATGCAGGACTTTTCAAAACTCCCCTCATGTGTGGTGCTGTGGAGACATTTAAGCAGGACACGTTGAAGTTGATGACAGAGAAACAGTGAGGTAGACAGAGCGTGGGCCGTTTGACCAACAAGTTAAGGAATAGGCCTTGCTCCGATATTATATTAAGTCCATAGGATTCCACCTCAAAACCAATTAATGAGAGTACCCGAGTATCTTATTAATCGCATTGCCAATTTAAATTTCTGGTGTGGGAGTTATCAATACATGGCATAATGTGACCCACCAACTCGATTCCTGGCCGTTTCCCTGGGATGTACCAGCGAGAAAGAATGAAAGCACATACGAAACACGGCTTGGCCTTAGAAATGCAAATATGGAGGGAGCTTAAAAGTTAAAAACTTAGCTTAACCAGAAAGCAAAACAAAATAGCCAAGAGAAACTTCTGCTAGAAACATTTTTAAACAAAAACTTCCATGAAATCACAATGATAAACACTAGCCAATGCACAAAAAGGTTTAACAAGTAGACAATCCGTGGATCAGCAGAATCACTGACTGACTATCCATAAAAGCTATTTGAACGTACAGATAGATGTCATGATGTTTGATTGATAAGGACGGGTAAATAACAATTTTGAAAAAATAAATAAAGAAAAGAAACGAGTAGGTGATATAATTACCCGATTCTGGCTGGATACTTCTTGAAATATGTCTCACATATACTGGAAAGCAATCGAATAACATGCGTCAGACAACAGCAAACAAACACCCGTATCCAATCAGTAGCATAGACTTTCTAGAAAACAAAAATAGTGTAATTCTTACAGATAAATCATGTAATGTGCATTGCTTGGAAATTGTGATAGTTTCCTTTCAACCTTCATCTATTTTACATATCTAAACAACACCCAAAAAAGTGATCCCAATATAGTTATTAATTTTGCAACTGGCTACTAGCCTAATGGTAAAGGTATTTTAAGCACCAAGCATTGGTGAGGGTTCAATACCCAACCCCCCCCCCCCCCATCCCCCCTCCATAATTGATGTTCTACGTACTTGGCAATATATACATATATATATATATATGTGATATTCTTTATCAACGAGAACCACCAAGTCTGTCAGGGTTAACCCTCAGTGTTTGAGTGGTATTTTAATATTTGACCTTAAGACAAACAATTAACAGCTAAAGTATATATACACTTGCAGCAAAATATGTTGACTTTGAAAGTTAATTCTGGTTTACATGCATACGGTAAAGGAAATTCCAGACGTCTCTTGCTTCAGTTTACCAAGAACATCATATATGCATAACTTGAATTTATTAATTTGGTAGTGTAAGGTTCACATCTTTCATGATAAAAATAGACACTGCCTATATGTTTACTGTAATAACATGGTTATTCCATTAATTTTAACAAATGTGGAAGTATACACAATAACATACGTGAAGATTTAGAAAAATAGAAATCGAACAGCCAAAAGTCATGAAAAACGAGTTGCTTTGTCGAATTAATCCTGGCAGCTCCAAGCACACATGGAAGTAAGAGTAAGAAACAGTAGCTAAGGGAAGAGAAGATAATATGTGGATAAAGGTTCATTCTAAGTTTCATTTTCACAACAGTTAACAAGTCAATAAATTTAATTTAGCCTACTGTGGAACATTTTGGAATTCCGTACACACAGTGCAAGATACTAATTGGAAATAACTTCATTATAGAGACCCACTCTGTCTCTGTAATATCAAAGGGAATCATATTTAAGGATGTGAAGGACAAACTTTACCTCCGTGTCAAAGGGCGCCTCAAAATTAACTTGGGTGCATATTTCTTTTGCTTCTTTAGTCTATATTTCTCCTGCAAGGAAAGTAGAAGTTATCTTACACAACAACACATAAGCAGTATCCCAAGTAGTATATTGTGCGGAGCATAAATTTATTCTGGAGAATCTTACTTGGGAAAATGATGTTTTCTTATCAAAAGTTGCACTGTTTGCAATGAGAGCCTGAACTATTTCATCACCAGTAACACCCTGTCTGCATAATAATATATTCATTAGGAAGTCTTAGCAAAGACTGATAAGCAAGTTCAAATACATATTTGAATACTGAATTCAGCTAGCATATGTCAAATTAACACCGATGCAGTTAAAATTAAATGAGCCCGTTACATTAAGAGAAACACACAGCGCAACGAACACCAGAAGAAGAAAAGGACATCCACTAAACCTTTAGACAAATAAGTTAGCGATTCACAAAACTATACATTCAAATTTTAGGTTTCGCCCAAGTACTCTTCTTAACTTTCCCCTATTTCTTTCATTCTCTTTCATTCGGTCAACATCATAAACAAAGGAGTCATCAGCTCACCCCCAAACACAATCTAATCTAATTGCTGAACATTCAAGGTGAAGACAAAACCCGTCATCCCTATGTTCACCAGTAAAGAAATATACAATCTAGCAGAATGGATCATAACTCTTTACTTGAATAAATTACTGAGGTTCTGCATCTAACCTAGGTAAGATGCATGTGTGTAGTGCTTGGTCCAGGTACGGGTCCAAGTAATAGAGTAATTGAGTAATAGACCTCTACAACTTTTACATGAGGGCATGAGAAATACAACAACAAACAACAACAAGCCTTTTAACAATTTAACCAGGGTCAGCTCCATGGATCAAACTTCTCCAGTTTCGCTGTCTAAACTCATTTCCCTATTAGGTATAGTTTGATTAAGTTGTGTCTTATCATGCCACCCTCCCTTATCTACCACCATCCATGTAAAACTCCACCTGCTAGTGCCATACTGTCTTATCATAATATAGTAGCCGATCCCAAGCCCGGGTGAAGGAGAGTTGCGTTAAGTTGACAGCCAGCCTAAAAACTTAGTCACTGCCTATGACTATTAGGGCATACGATGTTGTACCCAAAAGCTGAATGCAACCTAGAACTATCGATTGACAGAAAGCACCCCTATTTTGGACGGTTAATAACGGTCATGGACGGAAAATGCAAAAGTACTAATTTGCCCATATAACTTTAAATATTTTATAGGGTAATTTACACAGATCAGCCTCGAGTTATGGTAAATAGGCATTGAGTACCCTTAATATTTGCCAATCGGCAGGGGACACCGTTAATTTAGACAGAATCTAATGGAAAATGGGAAGTACTATTTTACCCTCAATCTTTACAAGTTACATAAAGTCCAAAAAAACCAATCCACCTCTAATTTGTTGGTTCATTTAAGACCTTCAATAATGCTATTGCCACCGAAAAATTCTCTCTGTGACTCTCCGACGCCAATGGATGAAAAAGATTGAGGGTTAATCAATCTATAGCAACATATAGAAAGCACTCAACTCGGATGAAAAAAACTATCGCATCTGTGTATACATCACCTGCAAGTCTAAAAAACTGAGTCATCCGAAAGCAGTCAACTTGTATCTTATGTGTGTTTCTTGTGTTCACAAACACTTTTTTAGCATATCACAGCAAGTTGAATGCTGGACTTCTTTAAATTCAACGCTTGAATTTTAACAAGCTTGGGTTGTATCAACTACTATAATCCTCTGTATTTTAGCTTTGGATAATTTCAATGCCATTCTTTAGTTTCACTTTAAAAAATTCATTATCATTCTAGTAACTAAATCACAAATTGATGTTGATATTTGACAAGAACTCTACCAGAATTAATTTTGTTAAATAAAACTTCAAAGTCACTCAATGATGATTTTCATTCTCGACAAATTTTCCGTTTAACAACAACAAAATATGGAATTTGATCCATGGAGAGGTAAAAGAGTCATACAATTTATGGTGTAAATAGTAATATTTAAGCTTCTAATGGTTAAAAAGGACATTTTGTATCATTAGAGGGCATAATAGACATGAACCAAACACCCAAAGGTGCACCCCACTGCCAACTCACAGTCACTTAACGGCTGTTGACGGGAGGGTGTAAAGTGTAAATATTTTGACGCAAAATAGGGGTGTCCCCTGTCAATTGGCAAACGGTGAGGGTGTGCATTGCATATTTACCTAAACCCGGGAGTAATAAGTGTAAATTACCCATATATATATATATATATATATATATATATATATATATATATATATATAGAGAGAGAGAGAGAGAGAGAGAGAGAGACATTTGTACATGTATATAGTATAAAGGTCGACAAGATATGGATATAGATAGGAAAACACTTTCCAAAATTGATTTAAGTGACATAATGCCTTTCTATGTCTCATCTGCTGGAAGTTAGAAGTTCTTTCACCATCAACTATGAGCTACTTTCTCCAAGAAAGTGCAGCTTCAACAATCCAAAGTAATTCATGTCAAAGTGATTCATGCCATTGAAGTGGTTTGAGTGCGGGGAATAGTAGAACCTATCTAACACTGAAGAGAACTTGTGATGAATATATAGAATAAAATAGCAATGTATCTTTAAAATGTTCAGCTTATTAGGGACGTCAAAAGTAATGAGGATTTATAGTACTAGTATAAGTTATCTAATGCTATCAAGTTTGTACTTCATGCCATTGAAATGGTAACACCGAATAGACCTTCTAATGGATATCTAGAAATATAAGAGCAGTCTTCAAATGTACAGATTATTGGGGACTTCAGAAGTAATGAGGATTTTTATCCCCATTCAATCTGACCAAACAATGCCGTAGAAGTAAAACAACTAACAGTCCAAAGGCCGCAGTCTGCAGTCACGTCTAACAATCCATATAACAAATTCACAGCACAGGCGAGCAAAATCCGTAAAATGCATTCTTGATTTTCTAATGTAAGGAATGTCAAGCGCAACTTCTCTTAAAACAATATTCTCACCTTTTCATCTTATCAATAATCTTCACCAGTAAGACTTTGAGCAGTGTTGTTGTCAACTATTGCTCGGTTGTCTTTGGACTCCTCTTTAGACAGGCTTTCTCCTTTCTCTTCAACATTACCATCTAATATTGATATAAATCCAACAAATGTATCAGAAATTTGGAAAAATATTGCACAACTCAAAAATACGAAGTCTAAAAAGGCCAGACCCTCTACGGTTAAGACGGCACGAGAGAGATACGGCCCTTCTTTTCCATTCTCAACTTCAAACAACGAGCCAAATGGGCAACCAATCAAGGCTGGAGAGAGCAATTCTTATTCCCGATTTTCAAAGTCCTGCAGTATTCATCCAACTCGATGAAGAACAGAGCAGACCCTCAAACCAAAGTTATTGATTGATATAAGTCACAGAACTTACGAGCCAGCCGTGAGACGAGCGAAAACAAGACGGTCACCATCGTTAATATCGAGCAACACGCTGCAACCTTCCCATGTAACTCGATCGTTTTGATTCGTATCGTCAAGTTTGTTATTTGACGACATCTTGGACATTCACCGTTAGAACAAAGATTAACTTTGAATAGCAAGAATAAAGGGTTGAGGAGGGAGACGAACTCTGGAGCTCTACAAGAGATGTTCCCTGCAAAGTAGTTTACAGCACAATTAGTGAAATGTGGTACAAACAGAAATGGAGCTGCGTGCATATAGCCATATAGATTACATCCCTGTATTTAATTTCAAAAACAGGCATTAAGAGAAGGGGAGAAGCTGTAGAGGGGCAAGGGGGGTCACTTGCCCCCCTGAATTTTCCAGAAGTACAATAAAACCCCTTTATTTGTAACATAAATTCAATTGTGCCCCAACAAAAAAGCCCCACATTATTGACACTAGACTACTTGTGCCCCACAATATTCAACTTTTCCCCGTTAGAGAAAAGAAGATATTTCCCACGACTTGTTGAAAAATACATATTATCCACTGGAGTTCTAGGCACCACTAAACAATCTATAACGGGGTTGGTTCTAATATTATTTTTCTGTTAGGTACTATTTTAACTTTCCATATAGAGATCCCCCCCCCCCTCCCCCCACCTATTTGGATTCCTGGCTCCGCCAGTGATTAAGAGTTGGGTATGGATCTCCATGTACAGTATATAACACTTTTGAGGTACAAACTGTGGAGGCTTCAAACCATATACAAATCCATATCTTCCATAAGCCCTAGCTACAAAAATTTGATAAAGTTTACCTTTTCTATTCCCTTACAAAAATAAGCACGCCAACAATTTTGAAATTGCTCGACTCTTATCAATTAGCTAGTACAATGGTAATTTACTAAATCGCATTTCGAAGTGTGTGCAACACCTACATACAATAGCAGTAACAGAAGTTTCATCAAGTTGAAATTTATCGGCTATTCTCAATTAGCTAGTACAATGGTAATTTACTAAACTCGCATTTCAAAGTGTGTGCAACACCGATATACAACAGCAGTAACAGAATTTTCACCAATTTGAAATTTCTAGACACTTATCAATTAGCTAGTACAATGGTAATTTACTAAACTCGCATTTCTAAGTGTGTGCAACATCTATTTACAATAGCAGTAACAGAATTTTCATCAATTTGAAATTTCTCGGCTCTTCTCAATTAGCTAGTACTACTACAACGGTAATTTACTAAACTCGCATTTAACAGACTTTCATCAGGGAGGGGGTGCCTGAACTTGGTGCGGTCGCGGAAAATTTCTAAAACTTAAGGGTGCGGTGCGGCCGGGGTGCGTTGAATTTATTTATATGTATATTTCATATTATTTGTGTATAAGCACCAAGTAAGAATAAATAAATCAAACACAATAACCTGGCAATAGACAGTAAAACAACTCACAAGTCACAGATAACATTGGAATAGAGTTCCCAAAACACAAAACACACAAATTCATATACCCAGATTCCCAAACACAAACCTACAGTCCACAGATGCACAGATATATATATATATATATATATATATAAAAAAAAAAAAAAAAAAAAAACCCACACAGATTCACACTTTCACAAAGGAGAATCAAAAGGACCAACCAAGGCAGGGGCAGAGACGGAGACAGAGAGAGAAGAAGAAGAAGATAGTTCGATTGATACCTCAAGAGGACGAGGAGGTCGGCGGCGAAGACGGCTATGGGCAGCGATGGCGGCCTTTCTCTGCTCACTCGCTCGCTCTCCCTTTCTCTCTCAGTCGCGGTTCTAGACAGGGTAGTAGTTCTTTTACGATTTTTGCTGTTTAAAATGAACTTCCATAAATACCACAGTGAGCCCAAAAATGTTTAGAAGTACCAAGTTGACCCCGCCATACCCCCCCCCCCCCCCCCCCCCCCCCCCCGGTTGCACCCTGTGGCCTCGGGGTGGTTTGGCACGACAACGTGCTTCATAGATTT